>CAKAJE020001684.1:243906-543036 GCA_916610135.2 Macropis europaea | reverse complement strand
GAAACTTCTAGGGTAAGGCAAACAGAGACCCGATTAGGTCATTTTATATTATGGTTAATTTAAGAATACAGCAAAGTTCTATCACATTTGTTCAACTTACGTCGCTCCTATTTCAGATAGCGTACTGGGCTGGTTGGCATCTTAAAGCGCTTGTAATGGCGAGTAAAATGCACTATTAAACTTCTAGGGTAGGGCAAACGGAGACCCGATTAGATCATTTTATATTATGGTTAATTTAAGAATTCAGCAAAATTCTATCACATTTGTTCAATTTACGTCGCTCCTATTTCAGATAGAGTATTGGGCTAAGCGGTATCTCAAAGCGCATGAAATGGCGAGTAAAATGCACTATTAAACATCTAGGGAAGGGCAAACAGAGACCTGATTAGATCATTTTATGTTTTGGTTAATATAAGAATTCAGCGAAATTCTATCACATTTGTTCAATTTACGTCGCTCCTATTTCAGATGGCGTATTGGGCTAGGCGGCATCTTAAAGCGCGTGGAATGGCCAGTAAAATGCACTATTAAACTTCTAGGGTAGGGCGAAGAGAGACCCGATTAGATCATTTTCTATTATGGTTAATTTAAGAATTCAGCAAAATTCTATCACATTTGTTCAATTTACGTCGCTCCTATTTCAGATAGCGTACTGGGCTAGGCGGCATCTTAAAGCGCGTGGAATGACGAGTAAAATGCACTATTAATCTTCTAGGGTAGGGCAAACAGAGACCAGATTAGATCTTTTTATATTACGGTTAATTTTAGAATTCAGCAAAATTCTATCACATTTGTTCAATTTACGTCGCTCCTATTTCAGATGGCGTATTGGGCTAGGCGGCATCTTAAAGCGCGTGGAATGGTGAGTAAAATGCACTATTAAACTTCTAGGGTAGGGCGAAGAGAGACCCGGTTAGATCATTTTCTATTATGGTTAATTTAAGAATTCAGCAAAATTCTATCACATTTGTTTAATTTACGTCGCTCCTTTTTCAGATAGCGTACTGGGCTAGCCGGCATCTTAAAGCGCGTGGAATGGCGAGTAAAATGCACTATTAAACTTCTTGGGTAGGGCAAACAGAGACCAGATTAGATCATTTTATATTATGGTTAATATAAGAATTCTGCGAAATTCTATCACATTTGTTCAATTGACGTCGCTCCTATTTCAGATAGCTTATTGGGCTAAGCGGCATCTGAAAGCGCATGAAATGACGAGAGAAATGCACTATCAATCTTCTAGAGTAGGGCAATCAGAGACCCGATTAGATCATTTTATATTTTGGTTAATATAAGAATTCAGCGAAATTCTATCACATTTGTTCAATTTACGTCGCTCCTATTTCAGATTGCGTATTGCGCTAACCGGCATCTCAAAGCGCATGAAATGGCGAGTAAAATGCACCATTGAACTTCTAGGGTAAGGCAAAGAGAGACCCGATTACATCCTTTTATATTACCGTTAATATAAGAATCCAGCGTAATTCTATCACATTTGTTCAATTTACGTCGCTCCTATTTCAGATAGCGTACTGGGCTAGGCGGCATCTTAAAGCGCGTGGGATGGCGAGTCAAATGCTGTATTAAACTTCTATGATAGGGCAATCAGAGACCCGATTACATCCTTTTATATTACCGTTAATATAAGAATCCAGCGTAATTCTATCACATTTGTTCAATTTACGTCGCTCCTATTTCAGATAGCCTACTGGGCTAGGCGGCATCTTAAAGCGCGTGGAGTGGCGAGTAAAATGCACTATTAACCTTCAATGATAGGGCAATCAGAGACCCGATTAGATCATTTTGTATTTGGGTTAATATAAGAATTCAGCGAAATTCTATCACATTTGTTCAATTTACGTCGCTCCTATTTCAAATCGCGTATTGGGCTAAGCGGCATCTCAAAGCGCATGAAATGGCGAGTAGAATGCACTATTAAATTTCAGGGTAGGGCAAACAGAGACCCGATTAGATCATTTTATATTACGGTTAATACAAGGATTCAGCGAAATTCTATCACATTTGTTCAATTTACGTCGCTGCTATTTCAGATAGCGTATTGTACAAAGCGGCATCTCAAAGCGCATGAAATGGCGCGTAAAATGCACTGTTAAACTTCTAGGGTAGAGCGAACATAGACCCGATCAGATCATTTCATATTAGGGATGATTTAAGAATTCAGCAAGATTCTATCACATTTGTTCAATTTACGTCGCTCCTATTTCAGATAGCCTACTGGGCTAGGCGGAATCTTAAAGCGCGTGGAATGGCGAGCAAAATGCACTATTAACCTTCAATGATAGGGCAATCAGAGAACCGATTAGATCATTTTGTATTTGGGTTAATATAAGAATTCAGCGAAATTCTATCACATTTGTTCAATTTACGTCGCTCCTATTTCAGATAGCGTATTGGGCTAAGCGGCAGCTCAAAGCGCATGAAATGGCGAGTGAATTGCACTATTAAACTTATAGGGTAGGGCGAATGGAGACCCTTTTAGATCATTTTACATTAAGGTTAATATAAGAATTCAGCGTAATTCTGTCACATTTGTTCAACTTACGTCGCTCCTATTTCAGATAGCGTACTGGGCTAGGCGGCATCTTAAAGCGCGTGGAAGGGCGAGTAAAATGCACTACCAAACTTCTATGATAGGGCAATCAGAGACCCGATTAGATCATTTTACATTATGGTTAATAAAAGAATTCAGCGAAATTCTATCACATTTGTTCAATTTACATCGCTCCCATTTCAGGTAGCGTATTGGGCTAAGCGGCATCTCACAGCGTATGAAATGACGTGTAAAATGCACTATTAAACTTCTATGATAGGGCAAACAGAGACCCGATTAGATCATTTTATATTTTGGTTAACATAAGAATTCAGCGAAATTCTATCACATTTGTTCAACTTACGTCGCTCCTATTTCAAATAGCGTACTGGGCTAGGCGGCACCTTAAAGCGCGTGGAATTGCGAGTAAAACGCGCTACTAAACTTCTATGATAGGATAATCAGAGTCCCGATTAGATCATTTTGTATTTTGTTTAATATAAGATTTCAGGGAAATTCTATCACATTTGGTCAACTTACGTCGCTCCTATTTCAGATAGCGTATTGGGCTAAGCGGCATCTCAAAGGGCATGAAATGGCGAATAAAATGCACTATTAAACTTCTAGGCTAGGGCGAACAGAGGCCGATTAGATCATTTTACATTATGGTTAATAAAAGAATTCTGCGGAATTCTATCACATTTGTTCAATTTACATCGCTCCTATTTCACATAGCGTATTGGGCTAGGCGGCATCTCAAAGCGCATGAAATGACAAGTGAAATGCACTATTAAACTTCTAGGGCAGGGCGAACAGAGACCCGATTTCATCATTTTACATTAAGGTTAATATAAGAATTCAGGGAAATTCTATCACATTTATTCAATATACGTCGCTCCAATATCAGATAGCGTACTGGGCTAGGCGGCATCTTAAAGCGCGTGGAATGGCGTGTAAAATGCACTACTAAACTTCTATGATAGGGCAATCAGAGACCCGATTAGAACATTTTATATTTTGCTTAATATAAGATTTCAGGGAAATTCTAACAGATTTATTCAATTTACGTCGCATCTATTTCAGATAGCGTATTAGGCTAAGCGGCATCTCAAAGCGCATGAAATGGCGAATAAAATGCACTATTAAACTTCTAGGATAAGGCAAACAGAGACCCGATTAGATTATTTTATATTACGGTTAATATAAGAATTCAGCGTACTTCTATCACATTTGTTCAATTTACGTCGCTCCTATTTCAGATAGCCTACTGGGCTAGGCGGCATCTTAAAGCGCGTGGAATGGCGAGTAAAATGCACTATTAACCTTCTATGATAGGGCAATCAGAGACCCGATTAGATCATTTTATATTTTGGTTAACATAATAATTCAGCGAAATTCTATCACATTTGTTCAACTTACGTCGCTCCTATTTCAGATAGCGTACTGGGCTAGGCGGCATCTTAAAGCGCGCGAAAGGGCGAGTAAAATGCACTACTAATCTTCTATGATAGGGCAATCAGAGATCCGATTAGATCATTTTATATTTTGTTTAATATAAGATTTCAGGGAACTTCTATCACATTTGCTCAATTTACGTCGCTCCTATTTCACATAGCGTATTGGGCTGAGCGGCATCTCAAAGCGCATGAATTGGCGTGTAAAAGGCACTATTAAACTTCTAGGATAAGGCAAACAGAGACCCGATTAGATCATTTACACTATGGTTAATAAAAGAATTCAGCGAAATTCTATCACATTTGTTCAATTTACGTCGCTCCTATTTCAGGTAGCGTATTGGGATAAGCGGCATCTCAATGCGCATGAAATGGCGAGTAAAATGCACTATTAAACTTCTGGGATAAGGCAAACTGAGACCCGATTAGATCATTTTATATTACGGTTAATATAAGAATTCAGCGTAATTCTATCACATTTGTTCAACTTACGTCGCTCCTATTTCAGATAGCGTATTGGGCTAAGCGGCATCTCAAAGCGCATGAAATGGCGAATAAAATGCACTATTAAACTTCTAGGCTAGGGCGAACAGAGACCCGATTAGATCATTTTACGTTATGGTTAATAAAAGAATTCAGCGAAATTCTATCACAATTGTTCAAGTTACGTAGCTCCTATTTCAGATAGCGGATTGGGCTAAGCGGCATCTCAAAGCGCATGAAATGGCTAGTAAAATGCACTATTAAACTTCTATGATAGGGCAATCAGAGACCCGATTAGAAAATTTTATATTTTGGTTAATATAAGAATGCAGCGTAATTCTATCACATTCGTTCAATTTACGTCGCTGGTATTTCAGATAGCGTATTGGGCTTAGCGGCATCTCAAAGCCCAAGACATGGCGAGTAAAATGCACTATTAAACTTCTGGGGTAGGGCAAACATAGACCCGATTAGATCATTTTATATTGTGGTTAATTTAAGAATTCAGCGAAATTCTATCATATTTGTTCAATTTACGTCGCTCCTATTTCAGATAGCGTATTGGGCTAAGCGGCATCTCAAAGCGCATGAAATGACGAGTAAAATGCACTATTAAACTTCTAGGGTAGGGCAAACAGAGACCCGATTAGATCATTTTATATTATGGTTAATTTAAGAATTCAGCGAAATTCTATCACATTTGTTTACTTTACGTCGCTCCTATTTCAGACAGCCTATTGGGCTAAGCGGCATCTCAAAGCGCATGAAATGGCGAGTAAAGAGCACTATTGAACTTCTAGGATAAGGCAAACAGAGACCCGATTAGATCTGTTTATATTTTGGTTAATATAAGAATTCAGCGAAATTCTATCACATTTGTACAATTTACGTCGCTCCTATTTCAGATAGCGTATTGTGCTAAGCGGCATCTGAATGCGCATGAAATGGCGAGTAAAATGCAATATTAAACTTCTAGGGTAGGGCAAACAGAGACCCGATTAGATCATTTTATATTATGGTTAATTTAAGAATTCAGCGAAATTCTATCATATTTGTTTACTTTACGTCGCTCCTATTTCAAATAGCGTATTGGGCTAAGCGGCATAACAAAGCGCATGAATTGGCGAATAAAATGCACTATTAAACATCTAGGATAAGGCAAACAGAGACCCGATTAGATCATTTTATATTACGGTTAATATAAGAATTCAGTGTAATTCTATCTCATTTGTTCAATTTACGTCGCTCCTATTTCAGATAGCCTACTGGGCTAGGCGGCATCTTAAAGCGCGTGGAATGGCGAGTAAAATGCACTATTAACCTTCTATGATAGGGCAATCAGAGACCCGATTAGATCATTTTATATTTTGGTTAACATAAGAATTCAGCGAAATTCTATCACATTTGTTCAACTTACGCCGCTCCTATTTCAGATAGCGTAGTGGGCTAGACGGCATCTTAAAGCGCGTGGAAGGGTGAGTAAAATGCACTACTAAACTTCTATGATAGGGCAATCAGAGACCCGATTTGATCATATTATATTTTGTTTAATATAAGATTTCAGGGAAATTCTATCACATTTGTTCAATTTACGTCGGTCCTATTTCAGATAGCGTATTGGGCTAAGCGGCATCTCAAAGCGCATGAAATCGCGAATAAAATGCACTATTAAACTTCTAGGCTAGGGCGAACAGAGACCCGGTTAGATCATTTTACGTTAAGGTTAATATAAGAATTCAGCGTAATTCTATCACATTTGTTCAATTTACGTCGCTCCTATTTCAAATAGCCTACTGGGCTAGGCGGCATCTTAAAGCGCGTGGAATGCCGAGTAAAATGCACTATTAACCTTCTATGATAGGGCAATCAGAGACCCGATTAGATCATTTTATATTTTGGTTAATATAAGAATTCAGCGAAGTTCTATCACGATTTGTTCAATTTACGTCGCTCCTATTTCAGATAGCGATTGGGCTAAGCGGCATCTCAAAGCGCATGAAATGGCGAATAAAATGCACTATTAAACTTCTAGGCTAGGGCGAACAGAGACCCGATTAGATCATTTTACATTATGGTTAATAAAAGAATTCAGCGGAATTCTATCACATTTGTTCAATTTACATCGCTCCTATTTCAGGTAGCGTATTGGGCTAAGCGGCAACTCACAGCGCATGAAATGACGTGATAAATGCACTATTAAACTTCCATGATAGGGCAAACAGAGACCCGATTAGATCATTTTATATTTTGTTTAATATAAGCTTTCAGGGAAATTCTATCACATTCGTTCAATTTACGTCGCTCCTATTTTAGATAGCGTACTGGGCTAGGAGGCATCTTAAAGCGCGTGGAATGGCGAGGAAAATGAACTATTAAACTTCTATGATAGGGCAATCAGAGACCCGATTATATAATTTTATATTTTGGTTAATATAAGAATTCAGCGAAATTCTATCACATTTGTTCAATTTACGTCGCTCCTATTGCAGATAGCGTATTGGGCTAAGCGGCATCTCAAAGCGCATGAAATGATGAGTGAAATGCACTATTAAACTTCTAGGGTAGGGCGAACAGAGACCCGATTAGATCATTTTACATTAAGGTTAATATAAGAATTCAGGGAAATTTTATCACATTTGTTCAATTTACGTCGCTGATATTTCAGGTAGCGTATTGGGCTAAGCGGCATCTCAAAATGCATGAAATGACGAGTCAAATGCACTATTAAACTTCTAGGGTAGGGCAAACAGAGAACCGATTAGATCATTTTACGTTAAGGTTAATTTAAGAATTCAGCGAAATTCTATCACATTTGTTCAGTTGACGTCGCTCCTATTTCAGATAGCTTATTGGGCTATACGGCACCTTATAGCGCATGAAATGACGAGTAAAATGCACTATAAAACTTCTATGATAGGACAATCAGCGACCCGATTAGATCATTTTATATTATGGTTAATATTAGAATTCAGCAAGATTCTATCACATTTGTTCAAGTTACGTCGCTCCTATTTCAGACAGCGTATTGGGCTAGGCGGCATCTCAAAGCGCATGAAATGGCGAGTAAAATGCACTATTAAACTTCTAGGGTAGGGCAAACAGAGACCGGATTAGGTCGTTTTATATTATGGTTAATTTAAGAATTCAGCAAAATTCTATCACATTTGTTCAATTTACGTCGCTCCTATTTCAGACAGCGTATTGGGCTAGGCGGCATCTCAAAGCGCATGAAATGGCGAGTAAAGGGAACAATTAAACTTCTAGGATAAGGCAAACAGGGACCCGATTAGATCATTTTACATTTTGGTTAATATAAGAATTCAGCGAAATTCTATCACATTTGTTCAATTTACGTCGCTCCTATTTCAGATAGCGTATTGGGCTAAGCGGCATGTCAAAGCGGATGAAATGGCGAGTAAAATGCACTATTAAATTTCTAGGGTAGGGCAAACAGAGACCCGATTAGATCATTTTATATTACGGTTAATATAAGAATTCAGCGTAATTCTATCACATTTGGTCAACTTACGTCGCTCCTATTTCAGATGGCGTATTGGGCTAAGCGGTATCTGCAGGCGCATGAAATGGCGAATAAAATGCACTATTAAACTTCTAGGCTAGGACGAACAGAGACCCGATCAGATCATTTTATATTATGGTTAATTTAAGAATTCAGCAAAATTCTATCACATTTGTTCAATTTACGTCGCTCCAATATCAGATAGCGTACTGGGCTAGGCGGCATCTTAAAGCGCGTGGAATGGCGAGTAAAATGCACTACTAAACATCTATGATAGGGCAATCAGAGACCCGATTAGAACATTTTATATTTTGCTTAATAAAAGATTTCAGGGAAATTCTGACACATTTGTTCAATTTACGTCGCTGTTATTTCAGATAGCGTATTGGGCTTAGCGGCATCTCAAAGCGCAAGACATGGCGAGTAAAATGCACAATTAAACTTCTGGGGTAGGGCAAACATAGACCCGATTAGATCATTTTATATTATGGTTAATATAAGAATTATGCGTAATTCTATCACATTTGTTCAATTTACGTATCTCCAATTTGAAATAGCGGATTGGGCTAGACGGCACCTTAAAGCGCATGAAATGACGAGTAAAATGCACTACCAAACTTCTTTGATAGAGCAATCAGAGACCCGATTAGATCATTTTATGTTATCGTTAATATAAGAATTCAGCGTAATTTTATCACATTTGTTCAATTTACGTCGCGCCTATTTCAGATAGCGTAATGGGCTAGGAGGCATGTTAAAGCGCATGAAATGAAGAGTAAAATGAACTATTAAACTTCTATGGTAGGGCAATCAGAGATCCGAATAGATCATTTTAAATTGTGGTTAATATAAGAATTCTGCGTAATTCGATCACATATGTTCAATTTATGTCGCTCCTATTTCAGATAGCGTATTGGGCTTGGCGGCACCTTAAAGCGCATGAAGTGACGAGTAAAACGCACTACTAATCTTCTATAATAGGACAATCAGAGAACCGAATAGATGGTATTATATTATGGTTAATATACGAATTCTACGTCATTCTATCACGTTTGTTCAATTTACGTAGCTCCAATTTCAAATAGCGTATTGGGCTAGGCGTTAACTTAAAGCGCATGAAATGTCGAGTAAAATGCACTACTAAACTTCTCGGATAGGGCTAACAGAGACCCGATTAGGTCACCTTATATTATGGTTAATATAAGAATTCTGCGTAATTCTATCACATTTGTTCAATTTACGTCGCCCCTATTTCAGATAGCGTATTGGGCTAGGTGGCATCTTAAGGCGCATGAAATGACGAGTAAAATGCACTATTAAACTTCTAAGATAGGGCAATCAGAGACCCGATTAGATCAATTCATATTATTGTTAATATAAGTATTCAACGTTATTTTATCACGTTTGTTCAATTTACGTCGCCCCTATTTCAGATAGCGTAATGGGCTTAGCGGCACCTTAAAGCGCATGAAATGACGAGTAAAATGCACTATTAAACTTCTATGATAGGACAATCAGAGACCCGAATAGATCGTATTATATTATAGATAATATAAGAACTATGCGTAATTCTATCACGTTTGTTCAATTTACATAGCTCCAATTTCAGGTAGCGCATTGGACTAGGCGGTATCTTAAAACGCATGAAATGTCGAGTAAAATGCACTACTAAACTTCTCGGATAGGGCAATCAGAGACCCGATTAGGTCATCTTATACTATGGTTAATATAAGAATTCAGCGAAATTCTATCACATTTGCTCAATTTACGTCGCCCCTATTTCAGATAGCGTATTGGGCTAGGTGGCATCTTAAAGCGCATGAAATGTCGAGTAAAGTGCACTATTAAACTTCTAGGGTAGGGTAAACAGAGACGCGACTAGACCATTTTATATTACTGTTAATTTAAGAATTCAGCGAAATTCTATAACATTTGTTCAATTTACGTCGCTCCTATTTCTGATAGCGTATTGGGCAAAGCGGCACCTTAAAACGCATGATATGACGAGTAACATGCACTATTAAACTTCTACGATAGGGCAATCAGAGACCCGAATAGATCGTATTATATTATGGTTAATATAAGAATTCTGCGTAATTCTATCACGTTTGTTCAATTTACGTAGCTCCAATTTCAGATAGCGCATTGGACTAGGCGACATCTTAAAGCGCATGAAATGTCGAGTAAAATGCACTACTAAACTTCTCGGATAGGGCAATCAGAGACCCGATTAGGTCATCTTATATTATGGTTAATATAAGAATTCAGCGAAATTTTATCACATTTGTTCAATTTACGTCGCCCGTATTTCAGATAGCGTATTGACCTTAGCGGCACCTTAAAGCGCATGAAGAGGCGAGTAAAATGCACTATTAAACTTCTATGATAGTGCAATCAGAGACCCGAATGGATCGTATTCTATTATGGATAATATAAGAATTCTGCGTAATTCTATCACGTTTGTTCAATTTACGTAGCTCCAATTTCCGGTAGCGCATTGCACTAGGCGGCATCTTAAAGCGCATGAAATGTCGAGTAAAATGCACTACTAAACTTCTCGGATGGGGCAATCAGAGAGCCGATTAGGTCATCTTATACTATGGTTAATATAAGAATTCAGCGAAATTCTATCACATTTGCTCAATTTACGTCGCCCCTATTTCAGATAGCGTATTGGGCTACGTGGCATCTTAAAGCGCATGAAATGTCGAGTAAAATGCACTATTAAACTTCTAGGGTAGTGTTAACAGAGACGCGACTAGACCATTTTATATTATGGTTAATTTAAGAATTCAGCGAAATTCTATAACATTTGTTCAATTTACGTCGCTGCTATTTCTGATAGCGTATTGTGCAAAGCGGCACCTTAAAACGCATGAAATGACGAGTAACATGCACTATTAAACTTCTACGATAGGGCAATCAGAGACCCGAATAGATCGTATTATATTGTGGTTAATATAAGAATTCTGCTTAATTCTATCACATTTGTTCAATTTATGTCGCTCCTATTTCAGATAGCGTATTGGGCTCGGCGGCACCTTAAAGCGCATGAAATGACGAGTAAAATGCACTATTAAACATCTAGGGTAGGCCGAACAGAGACCCGATTAGATCATTTTACATTAAGGTTAATATGAGAATTCAGTGAAATTCTATCACATTTGTTCAATTTACGTCGCTGATATTTCAGATAGCGTATTGGGCTAAGAGGCATCTCAGAGCGCATGAAATGACGAGTGAAATGCACTATTAAACTTTTATAATGGGGCAATCAGAGACCCGATTAGATCATTTTATATTATGGTTAATTTAAGAATTCCGCGAAATTCTAACACATTTGTTCAATTTACGTCGCTCCCATTTCAGATAGCGTTTTGGGCTAAGCGGCAGCTCAAAGCGCATGAAATGGCGAGTAAAATGTACTATTAAACTTCTATAATGGGGCAATCAGAGACCCGATTAGATCATTTTATATTACGGTTAATATAAGAATTAAGCGAAATTCTATCACACTTGTTCAATTTACGTCGCTGATATTTCAGATAGCGTATTGGGCTAGGCGGCATCTCAAAGCGCAGGAAACGGCGAGTAAAATGCACCATTAAACTTCTAGTGTAGGGCAAACAGAGACCGGATTAGATCATTTTATATTTTGGTTAATATAAGAATTCAGCGAAATTCTATCACATTTGTTCAATTTACGTCGCTGATATTTCAGGTAGCGTATTGGGCTAAGCGGCATCTCAAAATGCATGAAATGACGAGTCAAATGCACTATTAAACTTCTAGGGTAGGGCAAACAGAGACCCGATTAGATCATTTTACGTTAAGGTTAATTTAAGAATTCAGCGAAATTCTATCACATTTGCTCAGTTGACGTCGCTCCTATTTCAGATAGCTTATTGGGCTAAGCGGCACCTTATAGCGCATGAAATGACGAGTAAAATGCACTATAAAACTTCTATGATAGGGCAATCAGAGTCCCGAATAGATCGTATTATATTATGGTTAATTCAAGAATTCTGCGTAATTCTATCACATTTGTTCAACTTACGTCGCTCCTATTTCAGATAGCGTATTGGGCTAATCGGCATCTTGAAGAGCATGAAATGACGAGTAAAATGCACTATTAAACTTTTATGATAGGGCAATCAGAGACCCGAAGTGATCGTTTATATTATGGTTAATATAAGGATTCTGCGTAATTCTATCACATTTGTTCAATTTACGCAGCTCCAATGTCAGATAGCGTATTGGGCTAAGCGGCACCTTAAAGCGCATGAAATGGCGAGTAAAATGCACTATTAAACTTCTATTATAGGACAATCAGAGACCCGAATAGATCGTATTATATTATGGTTAATATAAGAATTCTGCGTAATTCTATCACGTTTGTTCAATTTACGTAGCTCCAATTTCAGATAGCGTATTGGGCTAGGAGGCATCTTAAAGCGCATGAAATGTCGAGTAAAATGCACTACTGAACTTCTCGGATAGGGCTATCAGAGACCCTATTAGATCATTTTATATTACGGTTAATATAAGAATTCGCGTAATTCTATCACATTTGTTCAACTTACGTCGCTCCTATTTCAGATAGCGTACTGGGCTAGGCGGCATCTTAAAGCGCGTGGAAGGGCTAGTAAAATGCACTACTAAACTTCTATGATAGGGTAATCAGAGACCCGATTAGATCATTTTATATTTTGTTTAATATAAGATTTCAGGGAAATTCTATCACATTTGTTAAATGTACGTCGCTGATATTCCAGATAGCGTATTGGGCTAAGCGGCATCTCAAAGCGCAGGAAACGGCGAGTGAAATGCGCTATTAAACTTCTAGGGTAGGGCGAACAGAGACCCGATTAGATCATTTTACATTAAGGTTAATATAAGAATTCAGGGAAATTCTATCACATTTGTTCAATTTACGTCGCTCCAATTTCAGATAGCGTATTGGGCTAAGCGGCAGCTCAAAGGGCATGAAATGGCGAATAAAATGCACTATTAAACTTCTAGGCTAGGCCGAACAGAGACCCGATTAGATCATTTTACATTATGGTTAATAAAAGAATTCAGCGAAATTCTATCACATTTGTTCAATTTACATCGCTCCTATTTCAGATAGCGTATTGGGCTAGGCGGCATCTTAAAGCTCGTGGAATGGCGAGGGAAATGCACTATTAAACTTCTATGATAGGGCAATCGGAGACCCGATTAGATCATTTTATATTTTGATTAATATAAGAATTCAGGGAAATTCTATCACATTTGTTCAATTTACGTCGCTCCTATTTCAGATAGCGTATGGGGCTAAGCGGCATCTCAAAGCGCATGAAATGACGAGCGAAATGCACTATTAAACTTCTAGGATAGGGCAAACAGAGACCCGATTAGATCATTTAACATTAAGGTTAATATAAGAATTCTGCGAAATTCTGTCACATTTGTTCAATTTACGTCGCTCCTATTTCAGATAGCGTATTGGGCTAAGCGGCACATTAAAGCGCATGAAATGACGAGTACAATGCACAATTAAACTTCTATGATAGGCCAATCAGAGACCCGATTAGATCATTTTATATTATGGATAATATAAGAATTATGCGTAAATCCATCACATTTGCTCAATTTACGTATGTCCAATTTGATATAGCGGATTGCGCTAGACGGCACCATAAAGCGCATGAAATGTCGAGGAAAATGCACTACTGAACTTCTCGGATAGGGTAATCAGAGACCCGATTATGTCATCTTATACTATGGTTGATATAAGGATTCAGCCAAATTTTATCACATTTGCTCAATTTACGTCGCCCCTATTTCAGATAGCGTATTGGGCTAGGTGGCATCTTAAAGCGCCTGAAATGACGAGTAAAATGCACCATTAAAATTCTATGATAGGGTAATCAGAGACCCGATTAGATCATTTTATATTATTGTTAATATAAGAATTTAACGTAATTTTATCACATTTGTTCAATTTACGTCGCTCCTATTTCAGACGGCGCATTTGGCTAAGCGGCACCATAAAGCGCATGAAATGTCGAGTAAAATTCACTATTAAACTTCTATGATAGGGCAACCAGAGACACGATTAGATCATTTTATATTATTGTTAATATAACAATTCAACGTAAATTTATCACATTTGTTCAATTTACGTCGCCCCTATTTCAGATAGCGTATTGGGCTAGGTGGCATCTTAAAGCGCATGAAATGACGAGTAAAATGCACTATTAAAATTCTATGATAGGGTAATCAGAGACCCGAATAGATCGCATTATATTGTGGTTAATATAAGAATTCTGCGTAATTCTATCACGTTTGTTCAATTTACGTAGCTCCAATTTCAGATAGCGCATTGGACTAGGCGGCATCTTAAAGCGCATGAAATGTCGAGTATAATGTACTACTAAACTTCTCGGATAGGGCAATCAGAGACCCGATTAGGTCATCTTATATTATGGTTAATATAAGAATTCAGCGAAATTCTATCACATTTGTTCAATTTACGTCGCTCCTATTTCAGATAGCGTATTGGGCCAGGCGGCACCTTAAAGCGCATGAAATGACGAGTAAAATGCACTATTAAACTTCTATGATAGGGCAATCAGAGACCCGATTAGATCATTTTATAATATTGTTAATATAAGAATTCAACGTAATTTTATCACATTTGTTCAATTTATATCGCTCCAATTTCAGATAGCGTATTGGGCTAGGCGGCACCTTAAAGCGCATGAAAGGACGAGTAAAATGCACTATTAAACTTCTATGATAGGGCAATCAGAGACCCGATTAGATCATTTTATAATATTGTTAATATAAGAATTCAACGTAATTTTATCACATTTGTTCAATTTATATCGCTCCTATTTCAGATAGCGTATTGGGCTAGCCGGCACCTTAAAGCGCATGAAATGACGAGTAAAATGCACTATTAAACTACTATGGTAGGGCAATCAGAGACCGAATAGATCATATTATATTATGGTTAATATAAGAATTCAACGTAATTCCATCACGTTTGTTCAATTTACGTAGCTCCAATTTCAGATAGCGTATTGTGCTAGGCGGCACCTTAAATCGCATGAAATGACGAGTAAAATGCACTATTAAACTTCTATGGTAGGGCAATCAGAGTATCGAATAGATCGTATTATATTTTGGTTAATATAAGAATTCTGCGTAATTCTATCACGTTTGTTCAATTTACGTAGCTCCAATTTCAGATAGTGCATTGGACTAGGCGGCATCTTAAAGCGCATGAAATGTCGAGTAAGATGCACTATTAAACTTCTAGGGTAGGGCAAACAGGGACCCGATTAGTTCATTTTATATTATGGTTAATTTAAGAATTTAGCGAAATTCTATCACATTTGATCAATTTACGTCGCTCCTATTTCAGATAGCGTTTTGGGCTAGGCGGCATCTTAAAGGGCGTGGAATGACGAGTAAAATGCCCTACTAGCCTTCTATGATAGGGCAGTCAAAGAACCGATTACATCGTTCTATATTATGGTTAATATAAGAATTCTGCGTAATTCTATCACATTTGTCCAATTTATGTCGCTCCTATTTCAGATAGCGTATTGGGCTACGCGGCACCTTAAAGCGCATGAAATGACGAGTAAAATGCACTATTAAACTTCTATGGTAGGGCAATCAGAGAGCGAATAGATCATATTATATTATGGTTAATATAAGAATTCTACGTAATTCCATCACGTTTGTTCAATTTACGTAGCTCCAATTTCAGACAGCGTATTGGGCTAGGCGGCACCTTAAATCGCATGAAATGACGAGTAAAATGGACTATCAAACTTCTATGATACGGCAATCAGAGAACCGAATAGATCGTATTATATTATGGTTAATATAAGAATTCTGCGTAATTCTATCACGTTTGTTCAGTTTACGTAGCTCCAATTTCAGATAGCATATTGGGCTTGGCGGCATCTTAAAGCGCGTGGGATGACGAGTAAAATGCACTGCTAACCTTCTATGATAGGGCAATCAGAGACCCGATTAGATCATTTCATATTACGGTTAATATAAGAATTCTGCGAAATTCTATCACATTTGTTCAATTTACGTCGCTCCTATTTCAGATAGTGTATTGTGCTAAGCAGCACCTTAAAGCGCATGAAATGACGAGTAAAATGCACTACTAAACTTCTAGGGTAGGGCAAACAGAGACCCGACTAGATCATTTTCCATTATGGTTTATTTAAGCATTCAGCGAAACTCTATCACACTTGTTCAATTTACGTAGCTCCAATTTCAGATAGCGTATTGGGCTAGTATGCACCTTAAAAGCGCATGAAATGACGAGTAAAATGCACTATCAAACTTCTATGATAGGGCAATCAGAGACCCGAATAGATCGTATTATATTATGGTTAATATAAGGATGCTGCGTAATTCTATCACGTTTGTTCAATTTACGTAGCTCCAATTTCAGAAAGCGTATTGTGCTAGGCGGCATCATAAAGCGCATGAAATGACGAGTAAGATGCCCTATTGAGCTTCTATGATAGGGTAATCAGAGATCCGACTAGATCATTTTATATTATGGCTGATTTAAGAATTAAGCGAGACGTTGTCACATTTGTTCAATTTACGTCGCTCCTATTTCAGATAGCGTATTGGGCTAAGCGGCATCTTAAAGCGCATGAAATGTCGAGTAAAATACACTACTAAACTTCTATGATAGGGCAATCAGAGACCCGATTAGATCATCTTATATTACGATTAATAAAAGAATTCAGTGTAATTCTATCACATTTGTTCAATTTACGACGCTCCTATTTCAGACAGCATATTGGGCTAAACGGCAGCTTAAAGAGCATGAAATGGCGAGTAAAATGAACTATTAAACTTCTATGATAGGGCAATTAGTGACCAGATTAGACCATTTTATATTGTGGTTAATATAAGAATTCTGCGTAATTCTATCACAGTTGTGCAATTTACGTCGCTCCTATTTCAGATAGCGTATTGGGCTAAGCCGCACCGTAAAGCGCATGAAATGGCGAGTGAAATACACTATTAAACTTTTATGATAGGGCAATCAGAGACCCGATTAGATCATTTTATATTATGGCTAATATAAGAATTCTGCGTAATTCGATCACATTTTTTGAATTAACGTCGCTCCTATTTCAGATAGCGTATTGTGTTAAGCGGCATCTTAAAGCGCATGAAATGACGAGTAAAATGCACTATTATACTTCTATGATAGGGCAATCGGAGAAAGGATTAGATAAGTTTATATTATTGTTAATATAAGAATTCGGCGTAATTTTATCACATTAGTTCAATTTACGTCGCATCTATTTCAGGTAGCGTATTGGGCTAGGCGGCATGTTAAAGCGTGTGGAATGGCGAGTAAAATGCACTACTAACCTTCTATGATAGGGCAATCAGACACCCGATTAGGTCATCTTATATTATGATTAATATAAGAATTCAGCAAAATTCTGTCACATTTGTTCAATTTACGTCGCTCCTATTTCAGATAGCGTATTGGGCTAAGCCGCACCGTAAAGCGCATGAAATGGCGAGTAAAATACACTATTAAACTTTTATGATAGCGCAATCAGAGACCCGATTAGATCATTTTATATTATTGTTAATATAAGAATACAGCGTAATTTTATCACATTAGTTTAATTTACGTCGCCCCTATTTCAGATAGCATATTGGGCTAGGTGGCATCTTAAAGCGCATGAAATGTCGAGTAAAATGCACTTTTAAACTTCTTGGGTAGGGCAAACAGAGACCCGATTAGATCATTTTATAATATGGTTAATTTAAGAATTCAGCGAAACTCTATCACACTTGTTCAATTTACGTAGCTCCAATTTCAGATAGCGTACTGGGCTAGGCGGCACCTTAAAGCACATGAAATGATGACTAAAATGCACTATTAAACTTCTATGATAGGGGAATCAGAGACCCGATTAGATCATTTTAAATTATGGTTAATATAAGAATTCTGCGTAATTCTATCACATTTGTTCAATTTACGTCGCTTTTATTTCAGATAGCGTATTGGGCTAAGAGGCATCTCATAGCGCGTGAAGTGCCGAGTAAAATGCACGATTAAACTTCTAGGGTAGGTCGAACAGAGACCCGATTAGATCATTTTATATTATGTTTAATATAAGAATTCTGCGTAATTCTATCACATTTGTTCAATTTACGACGCTCCTATTTCAGATAGCGTACTGGGCTAGGTGGCATCTTAAAGCGCATGAAATGTCCAGTAAACTGCACTACTAAACTTCTCTGATAGGGCAATCAGACACCCGATTAGGTCATCTTATATTATAATTAATATAAGAATTCAGCGTAATTCTATCACATTCGTTCAATTTACGACGCTCCTATCTCAGATAGCGTATTGGGCGTGGCGGCATCTTAAAGCACATGAAATGTCGAGTACAATGCACCACTAAACTTCTCGGATAGGGCACTCAGAGACCCGATTAGGTCATCTTATATTATGATTAATATAAGAATTCAGCGTAATTCTATCACATTTGTTCAATTTACGTCGCTCCTATTTCTGATAGCGTATTGGGCTAGGCGGCACCTTAAAGCGCATGGAATGACGAGTAAAATGCACAATTAAACTTCTATGATAGGGCAATCAGAGACCCGATTAGATCATTTTATATTTTGGTTAATATAAGAATTCTGCGAAATTCTATCACATTTGTTCAATTTACGGCGCTCCTATTTCAGATAGCGTATTGGGCTAAGCGGCATCTTAAAGCGCGTGGAATTGCGAGTAAAATGCACTATTAAACTTCTAGGGTACGGTAAACAGAGACCCGATTAGATCATTTTATATTTTGGTTAATACAAGTATTCAGCGAAATCCTATCACATTTGTTCAATTCACGTCGCTCTTATATCAGATAGCGCAGTGGGCTAGGCGGCATCTTAAAGCGCGTGGAATGGCGAGTAAAATGCACTATTAAACGTCTATGATAGGGCAATCAGAGACCTGATTAGATCATTTTATATTTTGGTTAGTATAAGAATTCAGCGAAATTCTATCACATTTGTTCAATTTACGGCGCTCCTATTTCAGATAGCGTATTGGGCTAAGCGGCATCTTAAAGCGCATGAAAGGGCGAGTAAAATGCCCTACTAAGCGTCCAGGATAGGGCAATCAGAGACCCGATTAGGTCACCTTATATTATGATTAATATAAGTATTCAGCGTAATTCTATCACATTTGTTCAATTTACGTCGCTCCTATTTCAGATAGCGAATTGGGATATGCGGCATATTAAAGCGCATGGAATGACGAGTAAAATGCACAATTAAACTTCTATGATAGGGCAATCAGAGACCCGATTAGATCATTTTATATTTTGGTTAATATAAGAATTCTGCGAAATTCTATCACATTTGTTCATTTACGTCGCTCCTTTTTCAGAAAGCGCATTGTGTTAAGCGGCACCTTAAAGCGCATGAAATGACGAGTAAAATGCACTACTAAACTTCTCGGATAGGGCAATCAGAGATCCGATTAGGTCATTTTAAATTATGGTTAATATAAGAATTCTGCGTAATTCTATCACATTTGTTCAATTTACGTCGCTCCTTTTTCAGAAAGCGTATTGGGTTAAGCGGCACCGTAAAGCGCGTGGAATGTCGAGTAAAATGCACTACTAACCATCTATGAGAGGGCAATCAGAGACCCGATTAGATCATTTTATATTATGGATAATATAAGAATTCCGCGAAATTCTATCACATTTGTTCAATTTACGTCGCTCCTATTTCAGATAGCGTATTGGGCTAAGCTGAATCTTAAAGGGCATGAGATGCCGATTTAAATGCACTATTAAACTTCTAGGGTAGAGGCAAACAGACACCCGATTAGATCATTTTATATTATGGTTAATATAAGATTTCTGCGTGATTCTATCACATTTGTTCAATTTACGTCGCTCCTACTTCAGATAGCGAATCGGGCGAGACGGCATCTTAAAGCGCATGAAATGTCGAGTAAAATGCACTACTAAACTTGTCGGATAGGGCAATCAGAGACCCGATTAGGTCATCTTATATTATGATTAATATAAGAATTCAGCGTAATTCTATCACATTTGTTCAAATTACGTCGCTCCTATTTCAGATAATATATTGGGCTTGGCGGCAACTTAAAGCGCGTGGAATGACGAGTAAATTGCACCCCTAACCTTGTATGATAGGGCAATCAGAGACCCGATTAGATCATTTTATATTATGGTTAATATAAGAATTCAGCGAAATTCTATCATATTTGTTCAATGAACGTCGCTCCTATTTCAGATAGTGTATTGGGCTAAGCGGCACCTTAAAGCGCATGAAATGACGAGTGAAATGCGCTACTAAGCTTCATTGATAAGGCAATCAGAGACCCGATTAGATCATTTTATATTTTTGTTAATATAAGAATTCAGCGTAATTTTAACAGATTTGATCAATTTACGTCGCCCCTATTTCAGATAGCGTATTAGGCTAGGTGGCATCTTAAAGCCCATGGAATGAAGAGTAAAATGCGCTATTAAACTTCTATGATAGGGCGATCAGAGACCCGATTAGATCATTTCAAATTATGGTTAATATAAGAATTATGCGTAATTCTATCACATTTCTTCACTTTACGTCGCGCCTATTTCAGATAGCGTTATGGGCTATGTGGCATCTTAAAGCACATGAAATGACGTGTAAAATGCACTATTAAACTTCTATGATAGGGCAATCAGAGTCCCGATTAGATCATCTTATATTATGATTCATATAAGGATGCTGCGTAATTCTATCACATTTGTTCAATTTACGTCGCGCCTATTTCAGATTGCGTAATGGGCTAGGTTGCATCTTAAAGCGCACGAAATGACGAGTAAAATGCACTGTTAAGCTTCTATGATAGGGCAATCTGGGACCCGATTAGATCATCTTATATTATGATTAATATAAGAATTCAGTGTAATTCTATCACATTTGTTCAATTTACGACGCTCCTATTTCGGATAGCGTATTGGGCTAAACGGCTCCTTAAAGCGCATGAAATGGCGAGTCAAATGCACTACTAAACTTCTCGTATAGGGTAATCAGACACCCGATTAGGTCATCTTATATTATCAATAATATAGGAATTCAGCGTAATTTTATCACATTTGATCTATTTACGTCGCTCCTATTTCGGATAGCGTATTGGGCTAGGCGGCACCTTAAAGCGCATGAAATGACGAGTAAAATGCACTACTAAACTTCCATGATAGGGCAATCAGAGACCCGAATAGATCATATTATATTATGGTTAATATAAGAATTCTGCGTAGTTCCATCACATTTGTTCAATTTACGTCGCTCCTATTTCAGATTGCGTAATGGGCTAGGTGGCATCTTAAAGCGCATGAAATGACGAGTAAAATGCACTGTTAAGCTTCTATGATAGGGCAATCTGGGACCCGATTAGATCATCTTATATTATGATTAATATAAGAATTCAGTGTAATTCTATCACATTTGTTCAATTTACGACGCTCCTATTTCGGATAGCGTATTGGGCTAAACGGCTCCTTAAAGCGCATGAAATGGCGAATAAAATGCACTACTAAACTTCTCGTATAGGGTAATCAGACACCCGATTAGGACATCTTATATTATGATTAATATAAGAATTCAGCGTAATTCTATCACATTTGTTCACTTTACGTCACTCCTATTTCAGATAGCGTATTGGGCTAGGCGGCACCTTAAAGCGCATGAAATGACGAGTGAAATGCACTAATAAACTTCTAGGATGCGGCAATCAGAATCCTGATTAGATCATCTTTTATTATTGTTAACTTAAGAATTCAACGTAACTCTATAACATTTGTCCAATTCACGTCGCTCCTTCACCAGATATCGTATTGAGATAGGCGGAATCTTAAAACGCATGAAATGTCGCGTAAAATGCACCACTAACCTTCTCGGATACGGCCATCAGAGACCCAATTAGATGCTCGTATATTATGGTTAATATAAGAATTCTGCGAAATTCTATCACATTTGTTCAGTGTACGTCGCTCCTATATCATATAGCGTATTGGGCTAAGCGGCTCCTTAAAGCGCATGTAATTACGAGTAAAATGCACTATTAAACTTCTATGATAGGGCAATCAGAGACCCGATTAGATCATTTTATATTATGGTTAATATAAGAATTATGCGTAATTCTATCACATTTGTTCACTTTACGTCGCTCCTATTTCAGATAGCGTATTGGGATACGTGGAATCTTAAAGCGCATGAAATGTCGAGTAAAATGCACTATTATACTTCTAGGGTAGGGCAAACAGAGACCCGATTAGATCATTTTATATTATGGTTAATATAAGTATTCTGCGTAACTCTGTCATATTTGCACAATTTACGCAGCTCCAATTTCAGATTGCGGATTGGGCTAGACGGCACCTTAAAGCGCATGAAATGACGGGTAAAATGCACTATTAAACTTCAATGATAGGTCTATCAGGGAACCGAATAGATCATTTTGTATTATGGTTAATAAAAGAATTCAGCGTAATTTTATCACATTTGATCAATTTACATCGCCCCTATTTCAGATAGCGTATTAGGCTAGGTGGCATCTTAATGCGCATGAAATGTCGAGTAAAATGCACTATTAAACTTCTAGGGTAGGGCAAACAGAGACCCGATTAGGTCATCTTATATTATGATTAATATAAGGACGCACCGTAATTCCATCACATTTGTTCAATTTACGTCGCTCCAATTTCAGATAGCGTATTGGGCTAGGCGGCATCTTAAAGCGCGTGGAATGTCGAGTAAAATGCACTACTAACCATCTATGAGAGGGCAATCAGAGACCCGATTAGATCATTTTATATTATTGTTAATACAAGAATTCAGCTTAATTTTATCACATTTGTTCAATTTACGTCGCCCCTATTTCAGATAGCGTATTGGGCTAGGTGGCATCTTAAAGCGCATGAAATGTCGAGTAAAATGCACTATTAAACTTCTATGATAGGGCAATCAGAGACCCGATTAGATCATTTTATGTTATTGTTAATATAAGAATTCAGCGAAATTCTATCACATTTGATCTATTTACGTCGCTCCTATTTCAGATAGCGTATTGGGCTAAGCAGAATCTTAAAGGGCATGAGATGCCGATTAAAATGCACTACTAAACTACAGTGATACGGTAATCAGAGACTCCACTATATCATTTTATATTATGGTTAATATAAGAATTCAGCGAAATTCTATCACATTTGTTCAATTTACGTCGCTCCTATTTGAGATAGCACATTGGGCTAAGCGGCACCATAAAGCGCATGAAATGTCGAGTAAAATGCACTATTAAACTACTCGGATAGGGCAATCAGAGACCCGATTAGGTCATCTTATATTATGGTTAATTTAAGAATTCAGCGAAATACTATCACATTTGTTCAATTTACGTCGCTCCTATTTCGGATAGCGTATTGGGCCAAGCGGTACCTTAAAGCGCATGAAATGACGAGTAACAAGCACTATTAAACTTCTTGGATAGGGCAATCAGAGACCCGAATAGATCGTATTATATTATGGGTTATATAAGAATTCTGCGAAATTTTATCACATTTGTTCAATTTACGTCGCCCATATTTCAGATAGCGTATTGGGCAAGGTGGCATCTTCGAGCGCATGAAATGTCGAGTAAAATGCACTATTAAACTTCTAGGGTAGGGCAAGCAGAGACCCGATTAGATCATTTTAGGTTATGGTTAATATAAGAATTCAACGTAATTTTATCACATTTGTTCAATTTATATCGCTCCTATTTCAGGTAGCATATTGGGCTAGGCGGCACCTTAAAGCGCATGAATTGACGAGTAAAATGCACTATTAAACTTCTATGATAGGGCAATCGGAGACCCGAATTGATCATATTATATTATGGTTAATTTAAGTATTCAGCCTAACTCTATCACATTTGTTCAATTTACGTCGCTCTTATTTCAGATAGCGTATTTTGCTAGGCGGCATCTTAAAGCGCGTGGAATGCCAAGTAAAATGCACTACTGACCTTCTATGACAGGGCAATCAGAGACCCGATTAGATCATTTTACATTATGGTTAACATAAGAATTCCGCGAAATTCTATCACATTCGTTCAATTTACGTCGTTCCTATTTCAAATAGCGTATTGGGCTAAGCGGCACCTCAAAGCGCATGAAATGGACAGTAAAATGCACTATTAAACTTCTATGATAGGGCAATCAGAGACCCGATTAGATCATTTTATATTATGGTTAATGTAAGAATTATGCGTAATTCCATCACATTTGTTCAAGTGACGTCGTTCCTATTTCAGATAGTACATTGGGCTAGGCGGCATCTTAAAGTGCGTGATATGGCGAGTAAAATGCACTACTAACCTTCTATGATAGGGCAATCAGAGACCCGATTAGATCATCTTATATTACTGTTAATATAAGAATTCTGCGTACTTCTATCACATTCTTTCAATTTGTGTCGCTCCTATTTCAGGTAGCGTATTGGACTAGGCTGCACCTTAAAGCGCATGAAATGGCGAGTAAAATGCACTATTAAACTTCTCGGATAGGGCAATCAGAGACCCGATTAGGTCATCTTATATTATGATTAATGTAAGAATTTAGCGTAATTCTATCACATTTATTTAATTTACGTCGCTCATATTTCAGATAGCGTATTTTGCTAGGCGGCATCTTAAAGCGCGTGGAATGCCATGTAAAATGCACTAATAACCTTCTATGACAGGGCAATCAGAGACCCGATTAGATCATTTTATGTTATGGTTAACATAAGAATTCCGCGAAATTCTATCACATTCGTTCAATTTACGTCGTTCCTATTTCAAATAGCGTATTGGGCTAAGAGGCACCTCAAAGCGCATGCAATGAACAGTAAAATGCACTATTAAACTTCTATGATAGGGCAATCAGAGACCCGATTAGATCATTTTATATTATGGTTAATATAAGAATTCTGCGTAATTCCATCACACTTGTTCAATTTACGTCGCTCCTATCTCAGATAGCGTATTGGTCTAAGCGGCATCTTAAAGCGCATGAAATGTCGAGTAAAATACACTACTAAACTTCTCGGATAGGGCAATCAGAGACCCGATTAGATCATCGTATATTATGGTTAATTTAAGAATTCGCCGTAACTCCATCACATTTGTTTAATTTACGTAGCTCCAATTTCAGATAGCGTATTGGGATAGGCGGCACCTTAAAGCGCATGAAATGTGGAGTAAAATGCACTATTAAACTTCTATGGTAGGGCAAACAGAAACCCGATTAGATCATTTTATATTATGGTTAATATAAGAATTCTGCGTAACCCTATCACATTTGTTCAATTTACGTCGCTACTATTTCAGATAGCGTATTGGGATAGGTGGCATCATAAAGCGCATGAAATGTCGAGTAAAATGCACTATTAAACTTCTATGAAAGGGCAATCAGAGACCCGAATAGATGGTATTATATTATTGTTAATATAAGAATTCTGCGTAATTCTATCACATTTGTTCAATTTACGTCGCTCCTATTACAGATAGCGTATTGGGCTAAGCGGCACCTTATAGCGCATAAAATTACGAGTAAAATGCACTATTAAACTTCCATGATGGGGCAATCAAAGACCCGAATTGATCGTATTATATTATGGATAATATAAGAATTCTGCGTAATTCTATCACGTTTGTCCAATTTACGTAGCTCCAATTTCAGATAGCGTATTGGACTAGGCGGCATCTTAAAGCGCATGAAACGTCGAGCAAAATGTACTACCAAACTTCTCGGATAGGGCAATCAGAGACCCGATTAGGTCATCTTATATTATGGTTAATTTAAGAATTCAGCGAAATTCTATCACATTTGTTCAATTTACGTCGCCCCTATTTCAGATAGCGTATTGGGCTGGGTGGCATCTTAAAGCGCATGAAATGTCGATTAAAATCCACTACCAAACTTCTCGGATAGGGCTAACAGAGACCCGATTAGGTCATTTTATATTATGGTTAATTTAAGAATTCAGCGATATTCTATCACATTTGTTCAATTTACGTCGCTGCTATTTCAGATAGCGCATTGGGCTAAACGGCTCCTTAAAGCGCATGAAATGGCGAGTCAAATGCACTACTAAACTTCTCGTATAGGGTAATCAGACGCCCGATTAGGTCATCTTATATTATGAATAATATAAGAATTCAGCGTAATTCTATCACATTTGTTCACTTTACGTCGCGCCTATTTCAGATAGCGTTATGGGCTAGGTGGCATCTTAAAGCGCATGAAATGACGAGTAAAATGCACTGTTAAACTTCTATGATAGGGCAATCAGAGACCCGAATAGATCGAATTATATTATGGTTAATATAAGAATTCAGCTTAATTTTATCACATTTGTTCAATTTACGTCGCTCCTCTTTCTGTTAGCGTATCGGGATAAGCGGCGCCTTAAAGCGCATGAAATGCCGAGCAAAATGCACTATTAAACTTCTATGATAGGGCAATCAGAAACCCGATTAGATCATTTTATATTATGGTTAATATAAGAATTCAACGTAATTTTACCACATATGTTCAATTAATGTCGCTCCTATTTCAGATAGCATATTGGGCTAGGCGGCTCCTTAAAGCGCATGAAATGACGAGTAAAATGCACTATTAAGCTTCTATGATAGGGTAATCAGAGACCCGATCAGATCATTTTATATTATGGTTAATTTAAGAATTCAGCGAAACTGTATCACACTTGTTCAATTTACGTAGCTCCAATTTCAGATAGCGTATTGGGCTAGGCGGCACCTTAAAGCGTATGAAATGGCGAGTAAAATCCGCTATTAAACTTCTATGATAGAGCAATCAGAGACCCGATTAGATCATTTTATATTATGGTTAATATAAGAATTCAGCGGTATTCTATCACATTTGTTCAATTTACGTCGTTCCTATTTCAGATAGCATATTGGGCTAGGCGGCAACTTAAAGCGCATGAAATGTCGAGTAAAATGCACTATTAAGCTTCTAGGGTAAGGCAATCAGAGACCCGATTAGATCATTTTATATTATGGCTAATATAAGAATGCTGCGTAATTCGATCACATTTTTTGAATTAACGTCGCTCCTATTTCAGATAGCGTATTGTGTTAAGCGGCATCTTAAAGCGCATGAAATGTCGAGTAAAATGCACTATTAAGCTTCTAGGGTAAGGCAATCAGAGACCCGATTAGATCATTTTATATCATGGTTAATATAAGAATGCAACGTAATTTTATCACATTCGATCAATTTATGTCGATCCTATTTCAGCTGGCGTATTGGGCAAGGCGGCACCTTAAAGCGCATGAAATGACGAGTAAAATGCACTATTAAACATCTATCATATGGCAATCAGAGACCCGAATAGATCGTATTATATTATGGTTAATATAAGAATGCAGCGAAATTCTATCACATTTGTTCAATTTACGTCGCTCCTCTTTCTGATAGCGTATCGGGATAAGCGGCGCCTTAAAGCGCATGAAATGCCGAGCAAAATGCACTGTTAAACTTCTATGATAGGGCAATCAGAAACCCGATTAGATCATTTTATATTATGGTTAATATAAGAATTCAACGTAATTTTACCACATATGTTCAATTAATGTCGCTCCTATTTCAGATAGCATATTGGGCTAGGCGGCTCCTTAAAGCGCATGAAATGACGAGTAAAATGCACTATTAAACTTCTCGGATAGGGGAATCAGAGATCCGATTATGTCATCTTATATTCTGGTTAATATAAGAATTCAGCAAAATTCTATCACATTTGTTCAATTTACGTCGCTCCTATTTCAGATAGCGTATTGGGCCAAGCCGCACCTTAAAGCGCATGAAATGACGAGTAACATGCACTATCAAACTTCTATGATAGGGCAAGCAGAGACCCGAATAGATCGTATTATATTATGGTTAATATAAGAATTCAGCTTAATTTTATCACATTTGTTCAATTTACGTCGCTCCTATTTCAGATAGCGTATTGGGCTAAGCGGCACCTTGAAGCGCAAGAAATGACGAATAAAATGCACTATTAAGCTTCTATGATAGGGTAATCAGAGAACCGATCAGATCATTTTATATTATGGTTAATTTAAGAATTCAGCGAAACTGTATCACACTTGTTCAATTTACGTAGCTCCAATTTCAGCTGGCGTATTGGGCAAGGCGGCACCTTAAAGCGCATGAAATGACGAGTAACATGCACTATTTAACTTCTATGGTAGGGCAATCAGAGACCCAAACAGATCGTATTATATTATGGTTAATATACGAATTCTGCGAAACTCTATCACGTTTGTTCGATTTACGTCGCTCCTATTTCAGATAGCGTATTGGGATAGGCGGCACCTTAAAGAGCATGAAATGTCGAGTACAATGCACTGTTAAACTTCTAGGATAGGGCAATCAGAGACCCGATAAGGTCATCTTATATTTTGATTAATATAAGGATGCAGCATAATTGTATCACATTTGTTCAATTTACGTCGCTCCTATTTCAGATAGCATATTGGGCAAGTCGGCACCTTAAAGCGCATGGAATGGCGAGTAAGATGCACTATAAAACTTCTATGATAGGGCAATCAGAGACCCGATTAGATCATATTATATTATGGTTAACATAAGAATTCTGCGTAATTCTATCACATTTGTTCAATTTACGTCGCTCCTATATAAGATAGCGTATTCGGATAGGCGGCATCTTAAAGCGCATGGAATGACGAGTAAAATACACTATTAAACTTCTATGATAGGGAAATCAGAGATCCGAATAGATCATATTATATTATGGTTAATATAAGAATTCTGCGTAATTCTATCACATTTGGTCAATTTACGTCGCTCCAATTTCAGATAGCGTAAACAGCTAGGCGGCACCTTAAAGCGCATGAAATGTCGAGTATAATGAACTATTAAACTTCTATGATAGGGCAATCAGACATCCGAATAGATCATATTATATTATGGTTAATATAAGGATTCTGCGTAATTCTATCGCATTTGGTGAATTTACGTCGCTCCCATTTCAGGGAGCGTATTGAGCTAGGCGGCATCTTAAAGCGTATGAAATGTCGAGTAAACTGAACTACTAAACTTCTCGGATAGGGCAATCAGAGACCCGATAAGGTCATCTTATATTATGGTTAATATAAGAATTCAGTGAAATTTTATCACATTTGAGGAATTTACGTCGCCCCTATTTCAGATAGCATATTGGGCAACGTGGCATCCTAAAGCGCATGAAATGTCTAGCAAAATGCACTATTAAACTTCTAGCGTGGGGCAAACAGAGACCCGATTAGATCATTTTATATTTTTGTTATATAAGAGTTGAACATAATTTTATCACATTTGTTCAATTTATGTCGCTCCTATTTCAGATAGCGTATTGGGCTAGGCGGCACCATAAAGCGCATGAAATGACGAGTAAAATGCACTATTAAACTTCTATGATAGGGCAATCAGAGACCCGAATAGATCGTATTATATTATGGTTAATATAAGAACTCAACGTAATTTTATCACATTTGTTCAATTTACGTCGCTCCTATTTCAGATAGCGTATTGGACAAAGGGGCATCTTAAAGCGCGTAGAACGACGAGTAAAATGCACTACTAACCTTCTATAATAGGTCAATCAAAGACCCGATTAGATCATTCTATATTATGGTTAATATAAGAATTCTGCGTAATTCTATCACATTTGTTCAATTTGTGTCGCTCCTATTTCTGATAGCGTTTTGGGCTAGGGGGCACCTTGAAGCGCATGAAATGAAGAGTAAAATGCACTATTAAACTTCTATGATAGGGCAATCAGAGACCCGATTAGGTCATTTTATATTATGGTTAATATAAGAATTCAGTGAAATTCTATCGCATTTGTTCAATTCACGTGGCTCCTATTTCAGGTAGCGCATTGGACTAAACGGCACCGTAAAGCGCATGAAATGGCGAGTAAAATGCACTACTAACCTTCTATGATAGGGCAATCAGAGACCCGATTAGATCCAATTATATTATGGTTAATATGAGAATTCTGCGTAATTCTATCACGTTTGTTCAATTTACGTAGTTCCAATTTCGGATACCGCGTTGGACTCTGCGGCATCTTAAAGCGCGTGAAATGTCGCGTACAATGCACTACTAGACTTCTCGGATAGGGCAGTCAGAGACCCGATAAGGTCATCTTATATTATGGCTAATTTAAGAATTCAGCGTAACTCTATCACATTTGTCCAAATCACGTCGCCTCTATTTCAGAAAGCGTATTGGTCTAGCCGGCATCGTAAAGCGCGTGGAATGACGAGTAAAAGGCACTGTTAACCTTCTTTGATAGTGCAATCGGAGACCCGATTAGATCATTTTATATTATGGTTAATATAAGAATACTGCGTAATTCTATCACATTTGTTCAATTAACGTCGCTCCTACTTCAGATAGCGTATTGGGCTAAGCTGCATGTTAAAGCGCATGAAATGTCGAGTAAAATGTACTCTTAAGCTTCTACGATAGGGCAATCAGAGACCCGATTGGGTCATCTTATATTATGATTAATATAAGAATGCAGCGTAATTCTATCACATTTGTTCAATTTACGTCGCTCCTATTTCAGATAATATATTGGGATAGACGGCATCTTAAAGCGCATGAAATGTCGAGTAAAATGCACTACTAAACTTCTCGGATAGGGCAATCAGAGACCCGATTAGGGCATTTTTTGTTATGGTTAATTTAAGCATTCAGCGAAACTCTATCACACTTGTTCAATTTACGTATCTCTAATTTCAGATAGCGTATGGAGCTAGGCGGGGCCTTAAAGCGCATGAAATGACGAGTAAAATGCACTATTAAACTTCTATGATAGGGCAATCAGAGACCCGATTAGATTATCTTATATTATGGTTGATATAAGAATTCGTCGTAACTCTATCACATTTGTCCAATTCACGTCGCTCCTACACCAGTTATCGTATTGAGCTAGGCGGCATCATAAAGCGCATGAAATGTCGAATAAAATGCACTACTAGCCTTCTCGGATACGGCCATCAGTGACCCGATTAGATCATTTTATATTATGGTTAATATAAGAATTCTGCGTGATTCTCTCACATTTGTTCAATTTACGTCGCTCCTATTTCAGATAGCGTATTGGTAAGGGCGACATATTAAAGCGCATGGACTGACGAGTAAAATGAACTATTAAACTTCTATGATAGGACAATCAGAGACCCGATTTGATCATTCTATATTATGGATAATATAAGAATTCTGCGTAATTCTCTCACATTTGTTCAATTTACGTCGCTCCTATTTCAGATATCGTATTGGGCTAAGCGGCACCTTAAAGCGCATGAAATGACGAGTAAGATGCACCATTAAACTTCTAGGGTTGGGCAAACAGAGACTCGCTTATTTCATTTTACATTTTGTTTAATATAAGAATTCAGCGAAATTCTATCGCATTTGTTCCATTTACGTCACTCCTATTTCAGATAGCGTATTGGACTAAGCGGCATCTCAAAGCGCATGAAATGTCGAGTAAAATGCACTATTAATCTTCTATGTTAGGGCAATCAGAGACCCGATTAGATCATTTTATATTATTGTTAATATAAGAATTCGGCGTAATTCTATCACATTTGTGCAATTTACGTCGCTCCTATTTCAGATAGCGTATTGGGCTAGGTGGCATCTTAAAGCGCGTGGAATGCCAAGTAAAATGCACTACTAATCTTCTATGACAGGGCAATCAGAGACCCGATTAGATCATTTTATATTATGGTTAATATAAGAATTCCGCGAAATTCTATCAGATTCGTTCAATTTACGTCGTTCCTATTTCAAATAGCGTATTGGGCTAAGCGGCACCTCAAAGCGCATGAAATGAACAGTAAAATGCACTATTAAACTTCTATGATAGGGCAATCAGAGACCCGATTAGATCATTTTATATTATGGTTAATATAAGAATTCTGCGTAATTCCATCACATTTGTTCAATTTACGTCGCTCCTATCTCAGATAGCGTATTGGTCTAAGCGGCATCTTAAAGTGCATGAAATGTCGAGTAAAATACACTACTAAACTTCTCGGATAGGGCAATCAGAGTCCCGATTAGATCATCGTATATTATGGTTAATTTAAGAATTCGTCATAACTCTATCACATTTGTTTAATTTACGTAGCTCCAATTTCAGATAGCGTATTGGGATAGGTGGCATCTTAAAGCGCATGAAATGTGGAGTAAAATGCACTATTAAACTTCTAGGGTAGGGCAAACAGAGACCCGATTAGATCATTTTATATTATGGTTAATATAAGAATTCTGCGTAATTCTATCACATTTGTTCAATTTACGTCGCTCCTATTTCAGATAGCGTATTGGGCTAAACGGCACCTTGAAGCGTATGAAATGGCGAGTAAAATGCACTATTAAACTTCTATGATAGGGCATTCAGAGGCCCGATTAGATCATTTTATATTATGGTTAATATAAGAATTCTGGGTAACTCTGTCACATTTGTTCAATTTACGTATGTCCAATTTGGGATAGCGGATTGGGCTGGACGGCACCTTAAAGCGCATGAAATGACGAGTAAAATGCACCACCAAACTTCTTTGATAGAGCAACAGAGTCCCGATTAGAGCATGTTATATTATCGTTAATATAAGAATTCAGCGTAATTTTATCACATTTGTTCAATTTATGTCGCGCCTATTTCAGATAGCGTAATGGGCTAGGAGGCATGTTAAAGCGCATGAAATGACGAGTAAAATGCGCTATTAAACTTCTATGATAGGGCAATCAGAGACCCGATTAGATCATTTTATATTATGGTTAATGTAAGAATTATGCGTAATTCCATCACATTTGTTCAAGTGACGTCGTTCCTATTTCAGATAGTACATTGGGCTAGGCGGCATCTTAAAGCGCGTGGAATGCCAAGTAAAATGCACTAATAACCTTCTATGACAGGGCAATCAGAGACACGATTAGATCATTTTATATTATGGTTAATATAAGAATTCTGCGTAACCCTATCACATTTGTTCAATTTACGTCGCTACTATTTCAGATAGCGTATTGGGATAGGTGGCATCTTAAAGCGCATGAAATGTCGAGTAAAATGCACTATTAAACTTCTAGGGTAGGGCAAACACAGACCCGATCAGAGCATTTTATATAATGGTTAGTGTAAGAATTCCGCGAAATTCTATCACATTTGTTCAATTTACGTCGCTCCTATTACAGATAGCGTATTGGGCTAAGCGGCACCTTATAGCGCATGAAATGACGAGTAAAATGCACTATTAAACTTCCATGATGGGGCAATCAAAGACCCGAATTGATCGTATTATATTATGGATAATATAAGAATTCTGCGTAATTCTATCACATTTGTCCAATTTACGTAGCTCCAATTTCAGATAGCGTATTGGACTAGGCGGCATCTTAAAGCGCATGAAACGTCGAGCAAAACGCACTACCAAACTTCTCGGATAGGGCAATCAGAGACCCGATTAGGTCATCTTATATTATGGTTAATTTAAGAATTCAGCGAAATTCTATCACATTTGTTCAATTTACGTCGCCCCTATTTCAGATAGCGTATTGGGCTGGGTGGCATCTTAAAGCGCATGAAATGACGAGTAAAATCCACTACCAAACTTCTCGGATAGGGCTAACAGAGACCCGATTAGGTCATTTTATATTATGGTTAATTTAAGAATTCAGCGATATTCTATCACATTTGTTCAATTTACGTCGCTCCTATTTCAGATAGCGCATTGGGCTAAGCGGCACCTTAAAGTGCATGAAATGTCGAATAAAATGCACTATTAAACTTCTACGGTAGGGTAAACAGAGGCCCGATTAGATCATTTTATATTATGGTTAATGTAAGAATTATGCGTAATTCCATCACATTTGTTCAAGTGACGTCGTTCCTATTTCAGATAGTACATTGGGCTAGGCGACATCTTAAAGCGCGTGGAATGCCAAGTAAAATGCACTAATAACCTTCTATGACAGGGCAATTAGAGACACGATTAGATCATTTTATATTATGGTTAATATAAGAATTCTGCGTAACCCTATCACATTTGTTCAATTTACGTCGCTACTATTTCAGATAGCGTATTGGGATAGGTGGCATCTTAAAGCGCATGAAATGTCGAGTAAAATGCACTATTAAACTTCTAGGGTAGGGCAAACACAGACCCGGTCAGTGCATTTTATATAATGGTTAGTGTAAGAATTCCGCGAAATTCTATCACATTTGTTCAATTTACGTTGCTCCTATTTCAGATAGCGTATTAGGCCAAGCGGTACCTTAAATCGCATGAAATGACGAGTAACAAGCACTATTAAACTTCAATGATAGGGCAATCAGAGACCCGAATAGATGGTATTATATTATTGTTAATATAAGAATTCTGCGTAATTCTATCACATTTGTTCAATTTACGTCGCTCCTATTACAGATAGCGTATTGGGCTAAGCGGCACCTTATAGCGCATGAAATGACGAGTAAAATGCACTATTAAACTTCCATGATGGGGCAATCAAAGACCCGAATTGATCGTATTATATTATGGATAATATAAGAATTCTGCGTAATTCTATCACATTTGTCCAATTTACGTAGCTCCAATTTCAGATAGCGTATTGGACTAGGCGGCATCTTAAAGCGCATGAAACGTCGAGCAAAACACACTACCAAACTTCTCGGATAGGGCAATCAGAGACCCGATTAGGTCATCTTATATTATGGTTAATTTAAGAATTCAGCGAAATTCTATCACATTTGTTCAATTTACGTCGCCCCTATTTCAGATAGCGTATTGGGCTGGGTGGCATCTTAAAGCGCATGAAATGACGAGTAAAATCCACTACCAAACTTCTCGGATAGGGCTAACAGAGACCCGATTAGGTCATTTTATATTATGGTTAATTTAAGAATCCAGCGATATTCTATCACATTTGTTCAATTTACGTCGCTCCTATTTCAGATAGCGCATTGGGCTAAGCGGCACCTTAAAGTGCATGAAATGTCGAATAAAATGCACTATTAAACTTCTACGGTAGGGTAAACAGAGGCCCGATTAGATCATTTTATATTATGGTTATTTTTAGAATTCAGCGAAATTCTATCACATTTGTTCAATTTACGTCGCTCCTATTTCAGGTAGCGTATTGGGCTAAGCGGCATCTCAAAGCGCATGAAATGACGAGTAAAATGCACTATTAAACTTGTATGATAGGGCACTCAGAGACCCAATTAGATCGTCTTATATTATGGTTAATATAAGGATGCAGCGTAATTCTATAACATTTGTTCAATTTACGTCGCTCCTATTTCAGATAGCGTATTGGGCTAGGCGGCATCTTAAAGCGCGTGGAATGACAAGTAAAATGCACTAGTAACCATCTATGGTAGGGCAATGAGAGACCAGATTAGATCATTTTATATTATGGTTAATATAAGAATTCAGCGAAATTCTATCACATTTGTTCAATTTACGTCGCTCCTATTTCAGATAGCGTATGAGGCTAGGTGGCATCTTAAAGCGCATGATATTTCGTGTAAAATGCACTATTAAACTTCTTGGATAGGGCAATCAGAGACCCGATCAGGTCATGTTATATTATGGTTAATATAAGGATGCAGCGTAATTCTATCACATTTGTTGAATTTGCGTCGCCCCTATTTCAGATAGCGCATTTGGGATAGGCGGCACCTTAAAACGCATGAAATGACGAGTAAATTGCACTATTAAACTTCTATGGTAGGGCAATCAGAGACCCGAAAAGATCATATTATATTATGGTTAATATAAGAATTCTGCATAAGTCTATCACATTTGTTCAATTTACGTCGCTCCTGCTTCAGATGGCGTATTCGTCTAAGCGGCATCTTAAAGCGCATGAAATGTCGAGTAAAATGCACTATTAAACTTCTATGATAGGGCAATCAGAGATCCGATTAGATCATTTTATATTATGGTTCATATCAGAATGCAGCGTAATTCTATCACATTTGTTCAATTTACGTCGCTCCTATTTCAGATAGCGTATTGGTCTAAGCGGCATGTTAATGCGCATGAATTGACGATTAAAATGCACTACTAAACTTCTAGGATAGGGCAATCGGAGACCCGATTAGAACATTTTATATTATTCTTAATATAAGAATGCAACGTCATTTTATCACATTTTTCAATTTACGTCGCCCCTATTTCAGATACCGTATTGGGCTAGGTGGCATCGTAAAGCGCATGAAATGTCGAGTAAAATGCACTACTAATCTTCTCGGATAGGGCAATCGGAGACCCGATTAGGTCATCTTATATTATGATTAATATAAGAATTCAGCGTAATTCTATCACATTTGTTCAATTTACGTCGCTCCTATTTCTGATAGCGGATTGGGCGAGACCTTAGAGCGCATGAAATGACGAGTAAATGCACTACTAATCTTCTTTGATAGGGCAATCAGAGACCCGAATAGATCATTACGTCGCCCCTATTTCAGATAGCGTATTGGGCTAGGTGAGATCTTAAAGCGCATGAAATGTCGAGTAAAATGCACTACTAAACTTCTTGGATAGGGCAATCAGAGACACGATTAGGTCATCTTATATTATGTTTAATATAAGAATTTAGCGTAATTCTATCACATTTGTTCAATTTGCGTCGCTCCTATTTCAGATAGCGTATTGGGCTAAGCGGCATCTTAAAGCGCATGAAATGTCAAGTAAAATGCACTACTAAGCTTCTAGGATAGGGCAATCAGAGAACCGAATAGATCGTATTATATTATGGTTTATATAAGAATTCTGCGTAATTCTATCACATTTGTTCAATTTACGTCGCTCCTATTTCAGATAGCGTATTGGGCTAGGCGGCATCTTAAAGCGCATGAAATGTCGAGTAAAATGCACTACTAAACTTCTCGGATAGGGCAATCAGAAAGCCGATTAGGTCATCATATATTATGGGTAATATAAGAATTCAGCGAAATTCTATCACATTTGTCCAATTTACGTGGCTCCTATTTCAGATAGCGTATTCGGCTGTTCGGCACCTTAAAGCGCATGAAATGACGAGTAAAATGCACTATTAAACTTGTAGGGTAGGGCAAACAGAGACCCGATTAGATCATTTTATATTATGGTTAATTTAAGAATTCAGCGAAATTCTATCACATTTGTTCAATTTACGTCGCTCCTATTTGAGATAGCGTATAGGGCTAAGCGGCACCTTATAGCGCATGAAATGGCGAGTAAAATGCTCTATTAAACTTCTATGATAGGGCAATCAGAGACCCGAATAGATCGTATTATATTATGGTTAATATAAGAATTCTGCGTAATTCTGTCACATTTGTTCAATTTAGGTCGCCCCTATATCAGATAGCGTATTGAGCTAGGTGGCATCTTAAAGCGCCTGAGATGTCGAGGAAAATGCACTATTAAACTTCTATGATAGGGCAATCAGAGACTCGATTAGATCATTTTATATTATTATTAATATAAGAATTCAGTGCAATTCTATCACATTTGTTCAATTTACGTCGCTCCTATTTCAGATAGCGTATTGGGCTAGGTGGCACCTTGAAGCGCATGAAATGACGAGTAAAATGCACTATTAAACTTCTATGATAGGGCAATCAGAGACCCGATTAGATCATTTTATATTATGGTTAATTTATGAATTCAGCGAAACTCTATCACACTTGTTCAATTTACGTAGCTCCAATTTCAGATAGCGTATTGGGCTAAGCGACATCTTGAAGCACAAGAAATGTCGAGTAAAATGCACTACTAAACTTCTAGGATAGGGCAATCAGAGACCCGATTAGATAATCTTATATTATTATTAATATAAGAATTCAGTGCAATTCCATCACATTTGTTCAATTGACGTCGCTCCTATTTCAGATAGCGTATTGGGCTAGGCGGCACCTTAAAGCACATGAAATGACGAGTAAAATGCACGATTGAACTTCTATGATAGGGCAATCAGAGACCCGAATACATCATATTTCATTATGGTGGATATAAGAATTCTGCGTAATTCTATCACATTTGTTCAATTTACGTCGCTCCTATTTCTGATAGCGTACTGGGCTATGCGTCAATTTAAAGTGCATGCAATGACGAGTAAAATGCACTATTAAACTTCTATGATAGAGCAATCGGAGACACGATTAGATCATTTTATATTATTGTTAATATAAGAAGTCGGCGTAATTTTATCACACTTGTTCAATTTACGACGCTCCTATTTCAGATAGCGTATTGGGCTTGGCTGCAACTTAAAGCGCATGAAATGTCGAGTAAAATGCACTACTAAACTTCTAGGATAGGATAATCCGAGACCCGATTAGGTCATTTGATATTATGGTTATTATAAGAATGCAGCGTAGTTCTATCACAGTTGTTCGATTTACGTCTCTCGTATTTCAGATAGCGTATGGGTCTAAGGGGCATCTTAAAGAGCATGAAATGTCGAGCAGAATGCAATACTAAGGTTCTATGATAGGGCAATCAGTGACCCGATTAGATCATTTTATATTATGGTTAATATAAGAATGCAGCGTAATTTTATCACATCTGTACAATTTACGTCGCCCCTATTTCAGACAGTGTATTGGGCTAGGTTGCATCATAAGGTGCATCAAATGCCGAGTAAAATGCACTATTAAAATTCCATGGTAGGTGAAACAGAGAACCGATTAGATCATTTTATATTATGGATAATTTAACAATTCAGCGAAATTCTATCACACTTGTTCAATTTACGTAGCTCCAATTTCAGATAGCGTATTGGGCTAGGCGGCAACATAAAGAGCATGAAATGTCGAGTAAAATGCACTACTAACCTTCTATGATAGGGCAATCAGAGACCCGATTAGATCATTTTATATTATGTTTAATATAAGAATTTAGCGAAATTCTATCACATTTGCTCAATTTACGTCGCTCCTATTTCAGATAGCGTATTGGGGTAGGCTGCATCTTAAAGCGCATGGAATGGCGAGTAAAATGCACTATGAAACTCCACGGATAGGCCAATCAGAGACCCGATTAGGTCATTTTATATTATGGTTAATATAAGAATTCTGCGTAATTCTCTCAGATTTGTTCAATTTACGTCGCTCCTATTTCAGATAGCGTATTGGGATAGGCGACATCTTAAAGCGCATGAAATAACGAGTAAAATGCACTACTAAACTTCGAGGATAGGGCAATCAGAGATCCGATTAGGTCATCTTATATTATGATTAATATAAGAATTCAGCGTAATTCTATCACATTTGTTCAATTTACGACGCTCCTATTTCAGATAGCGTATTGGGGTAGGCTGCATCTTAAAGCGCATGGAGTGGCGAGTAAAATGCACTATGAAACTTCTATGATAGGGCAATCAGAGATCCGATTAGATCATTCTATATTATGGTTAATATAAGAATTCTGCGTAATTCTATCACCTGTGTTCAATTAACGTCGCTCCCATTTCAGACAGCGTATTGTGCTAAGCGGCATCTTAAAGCGCATGAAGTGTCGAGTAAAATGCACTACTAAACTTCTAGGATAGGGCAATCAGAGATCCGATAAGGTCATCTTATGTTTTGATTAATATAAGGATGCAGCGTAATTCTATCACATTTCTTCAATTTACGTCGCTCCTATTTCAGATAGCGTATTGGGCAAGGCGGCATCTTAATGCCCGTGGAATGACGAGTAAAATGCACTACTAACCATCTATGATAGGGCAATCAAAGACCCGATTCGATCATTCTATATTATGGTTAATATAAGAATTCTGCGTAATTCTATGACATTTGTTCAGTTTACGTCGCCACTATTTCAGATACCGTATTGGGCTATGTGGCATCTTAAAGCGCATGAAATGTCGAGTCAAATGCACTATTAAACTTCTGTGATAGGGCAATCAGAGACCCGAATAGATCGTATTATATTATGGTTAATATAAGTATTCTGCGTAATTCTATCACGTTTGTTCAATTTACGTAGCTCCAATTTCAGATAGCGTATTGGACTAGGCGGCATATTAAAGCGCATGAAATGTCGAGTAAAATTCACTACTAAACTCCACGGATAGGGCAATCAGAGACCCGATTAGGTCATTTTATATTATGGTTAATATAAGAATTCTGCGTAATTCTCTCAGATTTGTTCAATTTACGTCGCTCCAATTTCAGATAGCGTATTGGGATAGGCGACATCTTAAAGCGCCTGAAATGACGAGTAAAATGCACTACTAAACTTCGAGGATAGGGCAATCAGAGATCCGATTAGGTCATCTTATATTATGATTAATATAAGAATTCAGCGTAATTCTATCACATTTGTTGAATTTACGACGCTCCTATTTCAGATAGCGTATTGGGGTAGGCTGCATCTTAAAGCGCATGGAATGGCGAGTAAAATGCACTATAAAACTTCTATGATAGGGCAATCAGAGATCCGATTAGATCATTCTAAATTACGGTTAATATAAGAATTCTGCGTAATTCTATCACGTTTGATCAATTTACGTCGCTCCCATTTCTGACAGCGTATTGTGCTAAGCGGCATCTTAAAGCGCATGAAATGTCGAGTAAAATGCACTACTAAACTTCTAGGATAGGGCAATCAGAGATCCGAAAAGGTCATCTTATGTTTTGATTAATATAAGGATGCAGCGTAATTCTATCACATTTCTTCAATTTACGTCGCTCCTATTTCAGATAGCCTATTGGGCAAGGCGGCATCTTAATGCCCGTGGAATGACGAGTAAAATATACTACTAACCATCTATGATAGGGCAATCAAAGACCCGATTCGATCATTCTATATTATGGTTAATATAAGAATTCTGCGTAATTCTATGACATTTGTTCAGTTTACGTCGCCACTATTTCAGATAGCGTATTGGGCTATGTGGCACCTTAAAGCGCATGAAATGTCGAGTAAAATGCACTATTTAACTTCTGTGATAGGGCAGTCAGAGACCCGAATAGATCGTATTATATTATGGTTAATATAAGAATTCTGCGTAACTCTATCACGTTTGTTTAATTTACGTAGCTCCAATTTCAGATAGCGTATTGGACTAGGCGGCATATTAAAGCGCATGAAATGTCGAGTAAAATGCACTACTAAACTCCACGGATAGGGCAATCAGAGACCCGATTAGGTCATCTTATATTATGGTTAATATAAGAATTCAGAGAAATTTTGTCACATTTGTTCTATTTACGTCGCCCCTATTTCAGATAGCGTATTGGGCTAGGTGGCATCTTAATGCGAATGAAATGTCGAGTAAAATGCACTATTAAACTTCTGTGATAGGGCAAACAGACACCCGATTAGTTCATTTTATATTATGGTTAATATAAGATTTCTGCGTAATTCTACCACATTTGTTCAATTTACGTCGCTCCTATTTCAGATAGCGTATCGGGCGAGGCCGCATCTTAAAGCGCATGAAATGTCGAGTAAAATGCACTACTAAACTTCTCGGATAGGGCAATCAGAGACCCGATTAGGTCATCTTATATTATTAGTAATATAAGAATGCAGCGTAATTCTATCACATTTGTTCAATTTACGTCCCCCCTATATCAGATAGCGTATTGAGCTAGGTGGCATCTTAAAGCGCCTGAAATGTCGAGGAAAATGCACTATTAAACTTCTATGATAGGGCAATCAGAGACTCGATTAGATCATTTTATATTATTATTAATATAAGAATTCAGTGCAATTCTATCACATTTGTTCAATTTACGTCGCTCCTATTTCAGATAGCGTATTGGGCTACGCGGCACCTTAAAGCGCATGAAATGACGAGTAAAATGCACTATTAAACTTCTATGATAGGGCAATCAGAGACCCGAGTAGATCATATTATATTAATGTTAATATAAGAATTCTGAGTAATCCTATCACATTTGTTCAATTTACGACGCCCCTATTTCAGATAGCGTATTGGGCTAGGTGGCACCTTGAAGCGCATGAAATGACGAGTAAAATGCACTATTAAACTTCTATGATAGGGCAATCAGAGACCCGATTAGATCATTTTATATTATGGTTAATTTATGAATTCAGCGAAACTCTATCACACTTGTTCAATTTACGTAGCTCCAATTTCAGATAGCGTATTGGGCTAAGCGACATCTTGAAGCACAAGAAATGTCGTGTAAAATGCACTACTAAACTTCTAGGATAGGGCAATCAGAGACCCGATTAGATAATCTTATATTATTATTAATATAAGAATTCAGTGCAATTCCATCACATTTGTTCAATTGACGTCGCTCCTATTTCAGATAGCGTATTGGGCTAGGCGGCACCTTAAAGCACATGAAATGACGAGTAAAATGAACGATTAAACTTGTATGATAGGGCAATCAGAGACCCGAATAGATCATATTTCATTATGGTGGATATAAGAATTCTGCGTAATTCTATCACATTTGTTCAATTTACGTCGCTCCTATTTCTGATAGCGTACTGGGCTATAGGTCAATTTAAAGTGCATGCAATGACGAGTAAAATGCACTATTAAACTTCTATGATAGAGCAATCGGAGACACGATTAGATCATTTTATATTATTGTTAATATAAGAAGTCGGCGTAATTTTATCACACTTGTTCAATTTACGACGCTCCTAATTCAGATAGCGTATTGGGCTTGGCTGCAACTTAAAGCGCATGAAATGTCGAGTAAAATGCACTACTAAACTTCTAGGATAGGATAATCCGAGACCCGATTAGGTCATTTGATATTATGGTTATTATAAGAATGCAGCGTAGTTCTATCACAGTTGTTCGATTTACGTCTCTCGTATTTCAGATAGCGTATGGGTCTAAGGGGCATCTTAAAGAGCATGAAATGTCGAGCAGAATTCAATACTAAGGTTCTATGATAGGGCAATCAGTGACCCGATTAGATCATTTTATATTATGGTTAATATAAGAATGCAGCGTAATTTTATCACATCTGTACAATTTACGTCGCCCCTATTTCAGATAGTGTATTGGGCTAGGTTGCATCATAAGGCGCATCAAATGCCGAGTAAAATGCACTATTAAAATTCCATGGTAGGTGAAACAGAGAACCGATTAGATCATTTTATATTATGGATAATTTAACAATTCAGCGAAATTCTATCACACTTGTTCAATTTACGTAGCTCCAATTTCAGATAGCGTATTGGGCTAGGCGGCAACATAAAGCGCGTGAAATGACGAGTATAATGCACTATTCAACTTCTATGATAGGGCCGTCAGAGACCCGAATAGATCATATTATATTATGGTTAATATAAGAATTCTGCGTAATTCTATCACGTTTGTTCAATTTACGACGCTCCTATTTCAGATAGCGTATTGGGGTAGGCTGCATCTTAAAGCGCATGGAATGTCGAGTAAAATGCACTACTAAACTCCACGGATAGGGCAATCAGAGACCCGATTAGATCATTTTATATTTTGTTTAATATAAGAATTCAGCGAAATTCTATCACATTTGTTCAATTTACGTCGCTCCTATTACAGACAGCGTATTGGACTAAGCAGCATCTCAAAGCGCATGAAATAGCGAATAACATGCACTATTAAACTTCCAGGGTAGGGCGAACAGAGACCCGATTAGATCATTTTATATTACGGTTAATATAAGAATTCAGCGTAATTCTATCACAATTGTTCAATATACGTCGCTCCAATTTCAGATAGCCTGCTGGGCTAGGCGGCATCCTAAACCGCGTGGAATGGCGAGTAAAATGCACTATTAACCTTCTATGATAGGGCAATCAGAGACCCGATTAGATCATTTTATATTATGGTTAATTTAAGAATTCAGCGAAATTCTATCACCTTTGTTCAATTAACGTCGCTCCTATTTCAGATAGTGTATTGGGCTCAGCGGCATCTCAAAGCGCATGAAATGGCGAGTAAAATGCACTATCAAACTTCTAGTGCAAGGCAAACAGAGACCCGATTAGATCATTTTATATTACGGTTAATATCAGAATTCAGCGAAATTCTATCACATTTGTTCAATTTACGTCGCTCCTATTTCAGATAGCGTATTGGGCTAAGTGGCATCTCAAAGCGCATGAAATGGCGAGTAAAATGCAATATTAAACTTCTAGGGTAAGGCAAACAGAGACCCGATTAGATCATTTTATATTATGGTTAATATAAGAATTCAGCGAAATTCTATCACCTTTGTTCAATTAACGTCGCTCCTATTTCAGATAGTGTATTGGGCTCAGCGGCATCTCAAAGCGTATGAAATGGCGAGTAAGATGCACTACTAAAATTCTAGGGTAAGGCAAACAGAGACCCGATTAGATCATTTTATATTACGGTTAATATAAGAATTCAGCGTAATTCTATCACATTTGTTCAATTTACGTCGTTCTTATTTCTGATGGCGTATTGGGCTAAGCGGCATCTCAAAGCGCATGAAATGGCGAGTAAAATGCACTATTATACTTCTAGGGTAAGGCAAACAGAGACCCGATTAGAACATTTCACATTATGGTTAATACAAGAATTCAGCGAAATTCTATCACATTTGTTCAATTTACGTCGCTCCTATTTCAGATATCGTATCGTGCTACGCGGCATCTCGAAGAGCATGAAATGGCGAGTAAAATGCACTATTAAACTTCTAGGGTAGGGCAAACAGAGACCCGATGGTATCATTTTATATTATGATTAATTTAAGGATTCAGTGAAATTCTATCACATTTGATAAATTGACGTCGCACCTATTTCAGATAGCGTATTGGGCTAAGCGGCATCTCAAAGCGCGTGGAATGGCGAGTAAAATGCACTATAAAACTTCTATGATAGGGCAATCAGTGACCCGATTAGATCATTTTATATTTTGTTTAATATAAGAATTCAGCGAAACTCTATCACATTTGTTCAATTTACGTCGCTCCGATTTGATATAGCGTATTGGGCTAAGCGGCATCTCAAAGCGCATGAAATGACGAGTGAAATGCACTATTAAACTTCTAGGGTAGGGCGATCAGAGACCCGATTAGATCATTTTACATTATGGTTAATATAAGAATTTAGCGTAATTCTATCACATTTGTTCAATTTACGTCGCTCCTATTTCAGATAGCGCACTGGGCTAAGCGGCGTCTTAAAGCATGTGGAATGGCGAGTAAAATGCACTATTCACCTTCTATGATAGGGCAATCAGAGACCCGATCAGATCATTTTATATTTTGGTTTATATAAGGATTCAGCAAAATTCTATCACATTTGTTCAATTTACGTCGCCCCTATTTCAGATAACGTATTGGGCTAAGCGGCACCTTAAAGCGCATGAAATGACGTGTAAAATGCACTATCAAACTTCTATGGTAAGGCAAACAGAGACCCGAATAGATCATTTTATATTATGGTTAATTTAAGAATTCAGCGAAATTCTATCACATTTGTTCAATTTACGTCGCTCCTACTTCAGATAGCGTATAGGGCTAAGCGGCACCTTAAAGCATATGAAATGACGAGTAAAATGCACTATTAAACTTCTACGATAGGGCAATCAGAAACCCGATTAGATCATTTTAAATTATGGTTAATATAAGAATTCCACGTAATTTTATCACATTTGTTCAATTTACGTCGCCCCCATTTCAGATAGCGTATTGAGCTAAACGGCATCTTAAAGCGCATGAAATTTCGAGTAAAATGCACTGCTAAAGTTCCAGGGTAGGGCAATCAGAGACCCGATTAGATCATCTTATATTATGATTAATATAAGAATTTACCGTAATTCTATCACATTTGTTCAATTTACGTCCTTCCTATTTCAGATAGCGTATTGGGATAAGCCGCACCTTAAAGCGCATGAAATGACGAGTCAAATGCACTACTAAACTTCTATCACAGGGCCATCAGAGACCCGATTAGATCATTTTATATTATTGTTAATATAAGAATTCAGCGTAATTTTATCACATTAGTTTAATTTACGTCGCCCCTATTTCAGATAGCGTATTGGGCTAGGTGGCATCTTAAAGCGCATGAAATGTCGAGTAAAATGCACTTTTAAACTTCTTGGGTGGGGCAAACAGAGACCCGAATATATAATTTTATAATATGGTTAATTTAAGAATCCAGAGTAACTCTATCACACTTTTACAATTTACGTAGCTCCAATTTCAGATAGCGGAGGGCTAGGCGGCGCCTTAAAGCGCATGAAATGACGAGTAAAATGCACTATTCAACTTCTATGATAGGGCAATCGGAGACACGATTAGATCATTATATGTTATTGTTAATATAAGAATTCAGTATAATTCTATCACATTCGTTCAATTTACGTCGCACCTATTACAGATAGCGTATTGGGCTAAGCGGCATCTTAAAGCGCGTGGAATGGCAAGTAAAATGAACTATTAAACTTCTATGATAGGGCAATCAGTGACCCGATTAGATCATTTTATATTTTGTTTAGTATAAGAATTCAGCGAAATTCTATCACATTTGTTCAATTTACGTCGCTCCCATTTGATATAGCGTATTGGGCTAAGCGGCATCTCAAAGCGCATGAAATGGCGAGCAAAATGAACTATCAAACTTCTAGGGTAAGGCAAACAGAGACCCGATTAAATCATTTTACATTATGGTTAATATAAGAATTCAGCGAAATTCTATCACATTTGTTCAATTTACGTCGCTCCGATTTCAGATAGCGTATTGGGCTAAGCGGCATCTCAAAGCGCATGAAATGACGAGTGAAATGCACTATCAAACTTCTTCGGTAAGGCAAACAGAGACCCGATTAGATCATTTTATATTACGGTTAATATAAGAATTCAGCGTAATTCTATCACATTCGTTCAATTTACGTCGCACTTATTTCAGATAGCGTTCTCGGCTAGGCGGCATCTTACAGCGCGTGGAATGGCGAGTAAAATGCACTATAAAACTTCTATGATAGGGCAATCAGTGACCCGATTAGATCATTTTATATTTTGTTTAATATAAGAATTCAGCAAAACTCTATCACATTTGTTCAATTTACGCCGCTCCCATTTGACATAGCGTATTGGGCTAACTGGCATCTCAAAGCGCATGAAATGGCGAGTTAAATGCAGTATTAATCTTCTAGGGTAAGGCAAACAGAGACCCGATTAGATCATTTTATATTATGGTTAATTTAAGAATTCAGCGAAATTCTATCACATTTGTTCAATTTACGTCGCTCCTAATACAGATAGCGTACTGTGCTAAGCGGCATCTCAAAGCGCATGAAATGTCGAGTAAAATGCACTATCAAACTTCTAAGGTTAGGCAAACAGAGACCCGATTAGATCATTTTATATTACGGTTAATATAAGAATTCAGCGAAATTCTATCACATTTGTTCAATTTACGTCGCTCCTATTTCAGATAGCGTATTGGGCTAAGCGGCATCTCAAAGCGCATGAAATGGCGAGTAAAACGCACTATTATACTTCTAGGGTAGGGCAAACAGAGACCCGATTAGATCATTTTATATTTTGTTTAATATAAGAATTCAGCGAAACTCTATCACATTTGTTCAATTTACGTCGCTCCCATTTGATATAGCGTATTGGGCTAAGCGGCATCTCAAAGCGCATGAAATGACGAGTGAAATGCACTATTAAACTTCTAGGGTAGGGCGATCAGAGACCCGATTAGATCATTTTACATTATGGTTAATATAAGAATTCAGCGAAATTCTACCACATTTGTTCAATTTACGTCGCTCCTATTTCAGATCGCGTATTGGGCTGAGCGGCATCTCAAAGCGCATGAAATGACGAGTAAAATGCCCTACTAAACTTCTAGGGTAAGGCAAACAGAGACCCGATTAGATCATTTTATATTACGGTTAATATAAGAATTCAGCGTAATTCTATCACATTCGTTCAATTTACGTCGCACCTATTTCAGATAGCGTACTCGGCTAGGCGGCATCTTAAAGCGCGTGGAATGGCGAGTAAAATGCACTATTAAACTTCTATGATAGGGCAATCAGTGAACCGATTAGATCATTTTATACTTTGTTTAATATAAGAATTCAGCAAAACTCTATCACATTTGTTCAATTTACGCCGCTCCCATTTGATATAGCGTATTGGGCTAAGTGGCATCTCAAAGCGCATGAAATGGCGAGTTAAATGCACTATTAATCTTCTAGGGTAAGGCAAACAGAGACCCGATTAGATCATTTTATATTATGATTAATTTAAGAATTCAGCGAAATTCTATCACATTTGTTCAATTTACGTCGCTCCTATTACAGATAGCGTATTGGGCTAAGCTGCATCTCAAAGCGCATGAAATGGCGAGTAAAATGCACTATCAAACTTCTATGGTAAGGCAAACAGAGACCCGATTAGATCATTTTATATTACGGTTAATATAAGAATTCAGCGTAATTTTATCACATTTGTTCAATTTACGTCGCTCCTATTTCAGATAGCGTATTGGGCTAGGTGGCATCTTAAAGCGCATGAAATGTCGAGTAAAATGCACTTTTAAACTTCTTGGGTGGGGCAAACAGAGACCCGAATATATAATTTTATAATATGGTTAATTTAAGAATCCAGAGTAACTCTATCACACTTTTACAATTTACGTAGCTCCAATTTCAGATAGCGGATTGGGCTAGGCGGCGCCTTAAAGCGCACGAAATGACGAGTAAAATGCACTATTCAACTTCTATGATAGGGCAATCGGAGACACGATTAGATCATTATATGTTATTGTTAATATAAGAATTCAGTATAATTCTATCACATTCGTTCAATTTACGTCGCACCTATTACAGATAGCGTATTGGGCTAAGCGGCATCTTAAAGCGCGTGGAATGGCAAGTAAAATGAACTATTAAACTTCTATGATAGGGCAATCAGTGACCCGATTAGATCATTTTATATTTTGTTTAGTATAAGAATTCAGCGAAATTCTATCACATTTGTTCAATTTACGTCGCTCCCATTTGAGATAGCGTATTAGGCTAAGCGGCATCTCAAAGTGCATGAAATGGCGAGTTAAATGCACTATTAAACTTCTAGGGTAAGGCATACAGAGACCCGAATAGATCATTTTATATTATGGTTAATTTAAGAATTCAGCGAAATTCTATCACATTTGTTCAATTTCCGTCGCTCCTACTTCAGATAGCGTATAGGGGTAAGCGGCACCTTAAAGCATATGAAATGACGAGTAAAATGCACTATTAAACTTCTTCGGTAAGGCAAACAGAGACCCGATTAGATCATTTTATATTTTGGTTAATATAAGAATTCCGCAAGATTATATCACATTTGTTCAATTTACGTCGCTCCTATTCCAGACAGCGTATTGGGCTAAGCGGCATCTCAAAGCACATGAAATGGCGAGTAAAATGCACTATTAGACTACTAGGGTAGGGCAATCAGAGACCCGTTTAGATCATTTTATATTTTAGTTAATTTAAGAATTCAGCAAGATTCTATCACACTTGTTCAATTTACGTCGCTCCTATTTCAGATAGCGTACTGGGCTAGGCGGCATCTCAAAGCGCATGAAATGACGAGTGGAATGCACTATTAAACTTCTAGGTTAGGGCGAACAGAGACCCGATTAGATCATTTAACATTATGGTCAATGTAAGAATTCAGCGAAATTCTATCACATTTGTTCAATTTACGTCGCTCCTATTTCAGACAGCGTATTGTGCTAAGCGTCATCTCAAGGCGCATGAAATGGCGAGTAAAATGCACTGTTAAACTTCTAGGATAGGGCAATCAGAGACCCGATTAGATCTTATGATATTTTGGTTAATTTAAGAATTCAGCATAATTATATCACATTTGTTCAATTTACGTCGCTCCTATTTCAGATAGCGTATTGGGTTAAGCGGCATCTCAAAGCGCATGAAATAGCGAGTAACATGCACTATTAAACTTCTAGGGTGAGGCAAACAGCGACCCGATTAGATCATTTTATATTACGGTTAATATAAGAACTCAGCGTAATTCTATCCCATTTGTTCCATTTACGTCGCTCCTATTTCAAATAGCGTATTGGTCTAAGCGGCATCTCAAAGCGCATGAAATGCCGCGTAAAATGCACTATTAAACTTCTAGGGTAGGGCAAACAGAGACCCGATTAGATCATTTTATATTATTGTTAATTTAAGAATTCCGCAAAATTATATCACATTTGTTCAATTTACGTCTCTCCTATTCCAGATAGCGTACTAGGCTAGGCGGCATCTTGAAGCGCGAGAAATGGCGAGTAAAATGCACTGTTAAACTTCAATGATAGGGCTCTCAGAGACATGATTAGATCATTTCATATTTTGGTTCATATAATAATACAGCGAAATTCTATCACATTTGTTCAATTTACGTCGCTCCTATTTCAGGTAGCGTACTGGGATAGGCGGCATCTTAAAGCGCGTGGAATGTCGAGTAAAATGCACTATTACACTTCTAGGGTAGGGCGAACAGAGACCCGATTAGATCATTTTCATTATGGTTAATATAAGAATTCAGCGAAATTCTATCACATTTGTTCAATTTCCGTCGCTCCTATTTCAGATTGCGTATTGGGCTAGGCGGGATCTAAAAGCGCGTAGAATGTTGAGTAAAATGCACTACAAACCTTCTATGATAGGGCAATGAGAGACCCGATTAGATCATTTTATATTTTGGTTAATATAAGAATTCAGCGAAATTCTATCACGTTTGTTCAAATAACGTCTCTCCTATATCAGATAGCGTACTGGGCTACGCGGCATCTCAAATCGCATGAAATGACGAGCGGAATGCACTATTAAACTTCTAGGGGTAGGGCGAACAGAGACCCGATTAGATCATTTTACATTATGGTTAATATAAGAATTCAGCGAAATTCTATCACATTTTTTCAATTTACGTCGCTCCTATTTCAGATAGAGTATTGGGCTAAGCGGCATCTCAAAGCGCATGAAATGGCGAGTACAATGCACTATTAAACTTCTAGGTTAGGGCGAACAGAGATCCGATTAGATCATTTTATATTACGGTTAATATAAGAATTCAGCGTAATTCTATCACATTCGTTCAATTTACGTCGCACCTATTCCAGATAGCGTACTCTGCTAGGCGGCATCTTAAAGCGCGTGGAATGGCGAGTAAAATGCACTATTAAACATCTATGATAGGGCAATCAGTGACCCGATTAGATCATTTTATATTTTGTTTAATATAAGAATTCTGCGAAACTCTATCACATTTGTTCAATTTACGTCGCTCCCATTTGATATAGCGTATTGGGCTAAGTGGCATCTCAAAGCGCATGAAATGGCGAGTTAAATGCACTATTAATCTTCTAGGGTAAGGCAAACAGAGACCCGATTAGATCATTTTATATTATGGTTAATTTAAGAATTCAGCGAAATTCTATCACATTTGTTCAATTTACGTCGCTCCTATTACAGATAGCGTACTGTGCTAAGCGGCATCTCAAAGCGCATGAAATGTCGAGTAAAATGCACTATCAAACTTCTAAGGTTAGGCAAACAGAGACCCGATTAGATCATTTTATATTACGGTTAATATAAGAATTCAGCGAAATTCTATCACATTTTTTCAATTTACGTCGCTCCTATTTCAGATAGCGTATTGGGCTAAGCGGCATCTGAAAGCGCATGAAATGGCGAGGAAAACGCACTATTATACTTCTAGGGTAGGGCAAACAGAGACCCTATTAGATCGTTTTATATTATGGTTAATTTAAGAATTCAGCAAAATTCTATCACATTTGTTCAATTTACGTCGCTCCTATTACAGATAGCGTATTGGGCTAAGCGGCATCTCAAAGCGCATGAAATGGCGAGTAAAATGCACTATTAAACTTCTAGGGTACGGCGAACAGAGATCCGATTACATCATTTTACATTACGGTTAATGTAAGAATTCAGCGAAATTCAATCACATGTGTTCAATTTGCGTCGCTCCTATTTCAGATAGTATATTGGGCTAAGCGGCATCTCAAAGCGCATGAAATGACGAGTGAAATGCACTATTAAACTTCTAGGGTAGGGCGAACAGAGACCCGATCAGATCATTTTACATTATGGTTAATATAAGAATTCAGCGAAATTCTATCACATTTGTTCAATTTACATCGCTCATATTTCAGATAGCGTATTAGGCAAAGCGGCAACTCAACGCGGATGAAATGGCGAGTAAAATGCACTATTAAACTTCTAGGGTAGGGCAAACAGTGACACGATTATATCATTTCACATTATGGTTAATATAAGAATTCAGCGAAATTCTATCACATTTGTTCAATTTGCGTCGCTCCTATTTCAGATAGCGTATTGGGCTAAGCGGCATCTCAAAGCGCATCAAATGGCGAGAAAATGCACTATTAAACTTCTAGGGTAGGGCAAACAGAGACCCGATTAGATCCTTTTATATTATGGTTAATTTAAGAATTCAGCAAAATTCTATCACGTTTGTTCAATTTACGTCGCTCCTATTTCAGATAGCGTACTCGGCTAGGCGGCATCTTAATGCGCGTGGAATGGCGAGTAAAATGCACTATTAAACTTCTAGGGTAGGGCAATCAGAGACTCGATTAGATCATTTTATATTTTGGTTAATTTAAGAATTCAGCAAAATTCTATCACACTTGTTCAATTTACGTCGCTCCTATTTCAGATAGCGTACTGGGCTAGGCGGCATCTCAAAGCGCATGAAATGGCGAGTGAAATGCACTATTAAACTTCTAGCGTAGGGCAATCAGAGACCCGATTAGACCATTTTATATTTTGGTTAATATAAGAATTCAGCGAAATTCTATCACATTTGTTCAATTTACGTCGCTCCTATCTCAGACAGCGTATTGTGCTAAGCGTCATCTCAAGGCGCATGAAATGGCGAGTAAAATGCACTATTAAACTTCTAGAGTAGGGCAATCAGAGACCCGATTAGATCATTTTACATTATGGTTAATATAAGAATTCAGCGAAATTCTATCACTTATGTTCAATCTACGTTGCTCCTATTGCAGATAGCGTATTGGGCTAAGCGGCATCGTAAAGCGCATGAAATGGCGAGTGAAATGCATTATTAAGCTTCTAGGGTAGGGCAAACAGAGACCCGATTAGATCATTTTATATTATGGTTAATTTAAGAACTCAGCAATATTCTATCACGTTTGCTCAATTTACGCCGCTCCTATTTCAGATAGCGTACTGGGCTAGGCGGCATCTCAAACCGCATGAAGTGACGAGTGAAATGCACTATTAAACTTCTAGGTTAGCGCGAACAGAGACCCGATTAGATAATTTTATATTTTGGTTAATATAAGAATTCAGCGAAATTCTATCACATTTGTTCAATTTACGTCGCTCCTATTTCAGATAGCGTATTAGGCTAAGCGGCATCTCAAAGCGCATGACATGGCGGGTAAAACGCACTGTTAAACTTCTAGGGTAGGGCAAACAGAGACCCTATTAGATCATTTTATATTATGGTTAATTTAAGAATTCAGCAAAATTCTATCACATTTGTTCAATTTACGTCGCTCCTATTTCAGATAGCGTACTCGGCTAGGCGGCATCTTAATGCGCGTGGAATGGCGAGTAAAATGCACTATTAAACTTCTAGGGTAGGGCAATCAGAGACTCGATTAGATCATTTTATATTTTGGTTAATTTAAGAATTCAGCAAAATTCTATCACACTTGTTCAATTTACGTCGCTCCTATTTCAGATAGCGTACTGGGCTAGGCGGCATCTCAAAGCGCATGAAATGGCGAGTGAAATGCACTATTAAACTTCTAGCGTAGGGCAATCAGAGACCCGATTAGACCATTTTATATTTTGGTTAATATAAGAATTCAGCGAAATTCTATCACATTTGTTCAATTTACGTCGCTCCTATCTCAGATAGCGTATTGGGCTAAGCGGCATCTTAAAGCGGGTGAAATGGCGAGTAACATGCACTATTAAAGTTCTGTGATAAGGCAATCAGAGACCCGCTTAGATCATTTTATATTTTCGTTAATATAAGGATCCATCGAAATTCTATCACATTTGTTCAATTTACGTCGCTCCTATTTCAGATAGCGTATTGGGCTAAGCGGCATCTCAAAGCGCATGAAATGGCGAGTAAAATGCACTGTTAAACTTCTAGGGTAGGGCAATCAGAGACCCGATTAGATCTTATGATATTTTCGTTAATTTAAGAATTCAGCATAATTATATCACATTTGTTCAATTTACGTCGCTCCTATTTCAGATAGCGTATTGGGTTAAGCGGCATCTCAAAGCGCATGAAATAGCGAGTAAGATGCACTATTAAACTTCTAGGGTGAGGCAAACAGAGACCCGATTAGATCATTTTATATTACGGTTAATATAAGAACTCAGCGTAATTCTATCCCATTTGTTCCATTTACGTCGCTCCTATTTCAAATAGCGTATTGGTCTAAGCGGCATCTCAAAGCGCATGAAATGCCGCGTAAAATGCACTATTAAACTTCTAGGGTAGGGCAAACAGAGACCCGATTAGATCATTTTATATTATTGTTAATTTAAAAATTCCGCAAAATTATTTCACATTTGTTCAATTTACGTCTCTCCTATTCCAGATAGCGTACTAGGCTAGGCGGCATCTTGAAGCGCGAGAAATGGCGAGTAAAATGCACTACTAAACTTCAATGATAGGGCTCTCAGAGACCTGATTAGATCATTTCATATTTTGGTTCATATAATAATACAGCGAAATTCTATCACATTTGTTCAATTTACGTCGCTCCTATTTCAGGTAGCGTACTGGGATAGGCGGCATCTTAAAGCGCGTGGAATGTCGAGTAAAATGCACTATTACACTTCTAGGGTAGGGCGAACAGAGACCCGATTAGATCATTTTCAATATGGTTAATATAAGAATTCAGCGAAATTCTATCACATTTTTTCAATTTACGTCGCTCCTATTTCGGATAGCGTATTGGGCTAAGCGGCATCTCAAAGCGCATGAAATGGCGAGTAAAATGCACTATTAAACTTCTAGGGTAGGGCGAACAGAGATCCGATTAGATCATTTTACATTATGGTTAATATAAGAATTCAGCGAAATTCTATCACGTTTGTGCAATTTACGTCGCTCCTATTTCAGATAGCGTATTGGGCTAAGCGGCATCTCAAAGCGCATGAAATGGCGAGCAAAATGCACTGTAAACTCCTAGGGTAGGGCAAACAGAGACCCGTTTAAATCATTTTATATTTTGGTTAATTTAAGATTCAGCGAAATTCTATCACATTTGTTCAATTTACGTCGCTCCTATTTCAGGTAGCTTATTGGGCTAAGCGGCATCTCAAAGCGCATGAAATGGCGAGGTAAATGCACTACTAAACTTCTAGGGTAAGGCAAACAGAGACCCGATTAGATCATTTTATATTATGGTTAATTTAAGAATTCAGCGAAATTCTATCACATTTGTTCAATTTACGTTGCTCCTATTACAGATAGCGTATTGGGCCAAGCCGCATCTCAAAGCGCATGAAATGGCGAGTAAAATGCACTATCAAACTTCTAGGGTAAGGCAAACAGAGACCCGATTAGATCATTTTATATTACGGTTAATATAAGAATTTAGCGTAATTCTGTCACATTTGTTCAATTTACGTCGCTCCTATTTCAGATAGCGTACTGGGCTAGGCGGCATCTTAAAGCGCGTGCAATGGCGAGTAAAATGCACTGTTAAACTTCTATGATACGGCAATCTGAGAACCGATTAGATGATTTTATATTTTGGTTAATGTAAGAATTCAGCGAAATTCAATCACATGTGTTCAATTTGCGTCGCTCCTATTTCAGATAGTATATTGGGCTAAGCGGCATCTCAAAGCGCATGAAATGACGAGTGAAATGCACTATTAAACTTCTAGGGTAGGGCGAACAGAGACCCGATCAGATCATTTTACATTATGGTTAATATAAGAATTCAGCGAAATTCTATCACATTTGTTCAATTTACATCGCTCCTATTTCAGATAGCGTATTAGGCAAAGCGGCAACTCAACGCGGATGAAATGGCGAGTAAAATGCACTATTAAACTTCTAGGGTAGGGCAAACAGTGACACGATTATATCATTTCACATTATGGTTAATTTAAGAATTCAGCAAAATTCTATCACATTTGTTCAATTTACGTCGCTCCTATTTCAGATAGCGTATTGGGCTAAGCGGCATCTCAAAGCGCATGAAATGGCGAGTAAAATGCACTATTAGACTACTAGGGTAGGGCAATCAGAGACCCGATTAGATCATTTTATATTTTGGTTAATTTAAGAATTCAGCAAGATTCTATCACACTTGTTCAATTTACGTCGCTCCTATTTCAGATAGCATACTGGGCTAGGCGGCATCTCAAAGCGCATGAAATGACGAGTGGAATGCACTATTAAACTTCTTGGTTAGGGCGAACAGAGATCCGATTAGATCATTTTACATTATGGTTAATGTAAGAATTCAGCGAAATTCTATCACATTTGTTCAATTTACGTCGCTCCTATTTCAGATAGCGTATTGGGCTAAGCGGCATCTCAAAGCGCATGAAATGGCGAGTAAAATGCACTATCAAACTTCTACGGTAAGGCAAACAGAGACCCGATTAGATCATTTTATATTACGGTTAATATAAGAATTCAGCGTAATTCTATCACATTTGTTCAATTTACGTCGCTCCTATTTCAGATAGCGTATTGGGCTAAGCGGCATCTGAAAGCGCATGAAATGGCGAGTAAAACGCACTATTATACTTCTAGGGTAGGGCAAACAGAGACCCGATTAGATAATTTTATATTTTGTTTAATATAAGAATTCAGCGACACTCTATCACATTTGTTCAATTTACGTCGCTCCCATTTGATATAGCGTATTCGGCTAAGCGGCATCTCAAAGCGCATGAAATGACGAGTGAAATGCACTATTAAACTTCTAGGGTAGGGCGATCAGAGACCCGATTAGATCATTTTACATTATGGTTAATATAAGAATTCAGCGAAATTCTACCACATTTGTTCAATTTACGTCATTCCTATTTCAGATCGCGTATTGGGCTAAGCGGCATCTCAAAGCGCATGAAATGACGAGTAAAATGCCCTACTAAACTTCTAGGGTAAGGCAAACAGAGACCCGATTAGATCATTTTATATTACGGTTAATATAAGAATTTAGCGTAATTCTATCACATTTGTTCAATTTACGTCGCTCCTATTTCAGATAGCGTACTGGGCTAAGCGGCGTCTTAAAGCACGTGGAATGGCGAGTAAAATGCACTATTCACCTTCTATGATAGGGCAATCAGAGACCCGATCAGATCATTTTATATTTTGGTTAATATAAGGATTCAGCAAAATTCTATCACATTTGTTCAATTTACGTCGCTCCTATTTCAGATAGCGTATTGGGCTAAGCGGCATCTCAAAGCGCATGAAATGGCGAGTAAAATGCGCTATTAAAGTTCTAGGGTAAGGCAAACAGAGACCCGATTAGATCATTTTATATTATGGTTAATTTAAGATTTCAACGAAATTCTATCACATTTGTTCAATTTACGTCGCTCCTATTTCAGATAGCGTATTAGGGTAAGAGGCATCTCAAAGCGTATGCAATGGCGAGTAAAATGCACTATTAAACTGCTAGGGTAGGGCAATCAGAGACCCGATTAGATCATTTTATATTTTGGTTAATATAAGAATGCCGCGAAATTCTATCACATTTGTTCAATTTACGTCGCTCCTATTTCAGATAGCGTATTGGGCTAAGCTGCATCTCAAAGCGCATGAAATGGCGAGTAAAACGCACTATTGTAATTCTAGGGTAGGGCAAACAGAGACCCGATTAGATCATTTTATATTTTGTTTAATATAAGAATTCTGCGAAACTCTATCACATTTGTTCAATTTACGTCGCTCCCATTTGATATAGCCTATTGGGCTAAGCGGCATCTCAAAGCGCATGAAATGGCGAGCAAAATGCACTGTAAACTTCTAGGGTAGGGCAAACAGAGACCCGTTTAAATCATTTTATATTTTGGTTAATTTAAGATTCAGAGAAATTCTATCACATTTGTTCAATTTACGTCGCTCCTATTTCAGGTAGCTTATTGGGCTAAGCGGCATCTCAAAGCGCATGAAATGGCGAGTTAAATGCACTACTAAACTTCTAGGGTAAGGCAAACAGAGACCCGATTAGATCATTTTATATTATGGTTAATTTAAGAACTCAGCGAAATTCTATCACATTTGTTCAATTTACGTCGCTCCTATTTCAGATAGTATATTGGGCTAAGCGGCATCTCAAAGCGCATGAAATGACGAGTGAAATGCACTATTAAACTTCTAGGGTAGGGCGAACAGAGACCCGATTAGATCATTTTACATTATGGTTAATGTAAGAATTCAGCGAAATTCTATCACATTTGTTCAATTTACGTCGCTCCTATTTCAGACAGCGTACTGGGCTAGGCGGCATCTCAAACCGCATGAAATGATGAGTGAAATGCACCATTAAACTTCTAGGTTAGCGCGAACAGAGACCCGATTAGATCATTTTACATTATGGTTAATATAAGAATTAAGCGAAATTCTATCACTTATGTTCAATCTACGTTGCTCCTATTTCAGATAGCGTACTGGGCTAGGCGGCATCTCAAACCGCATGAAATGATGAGTGAAATGCACTATTAAACTTCTAGGTTAGCGCGAACAGAGACCCGATTAGATAATTTTATATTTTGGTTAATATAAGAATTCAGCGAAATTCTATCACATTTGTTCAATTTACGCCGCTCCTATTTCAGATAGCGTACTGTGCTAGGCGGCATCTTAAGGCGCGTGGAATGGCGAGTAAAATGCACTATTAAACTTCTAGGGTAGGGCAATCAGAGACTTGATTAGATCATTTTATATTTTGGTTAATTTAAGAATTCAGCAAAATTCTATCACACTTGTTCAACTTACGTCGCTCCTATTTCAAATAGCGTATTGGGTTAAGCGGCATCTCAAAGCGCATGAAATAGCGAGTAACATGCACTATTAAACTTCTAGGGTGAGGCAAACAGAGACCCGATTAGATCATTTTATATTACGGTTAATATAAGAATGCAGCGTAATTCTATCCCATTTGTTCCATTTACGTCGCTCCTATTTCAAATAGCGTATTGGTCTAAGCGGCATCTCAAAGCGCATGAAATGCCGCGTAAAATGCACTATTAAACTTCTAGGGTAGGGCGAACAGAGATCCGATTAGATCATTTTACATTATGGTTAATATAAGAATTCAGCAAAATTCTATCACATTTGTTCAATTTACGTCGCTCCTATTTCAGATAGCGTACTGGGCTCGGCGGCATCTTAAAGCGCGTAGAATGGCGAGTAAAATGCACTATTATACTTCTAGGGTAAGGCAAAAGAGACCCGATTAGATCGTTTTATATTACGGTTAATATAAGAATTCAGCGTAATTCTATCACATTTGTTCAGTTTACGGCGCTCCTATTTCAGATAGCGTATTGGGCTAGGCGGCATCTTAAAGCGCGTGGAATGGCGAGTAAAATACACGATTAACCTTCTATGATAGGGCAATCAGAGACCCGATTAGATCATTTTATATTTTGGTTAATATAAGAATTCAGCGAAATTCTATCACATCTGTTCAATTTACGTCGCTCCTATTTCAGGTAGCGTACTGGGCTAAGCGGCATCTCAAAGCGCATGAAATGGCGAGTAAAATGCACTGTTAAACTTCTAGGTTAGGGCGAACAGAGATCCGATTAGATCATTTTACATTATGGTTAATATAAGAATTCAGCGAAATTCTATCACATTTGTTCAATTTACGTCGCTCCTATTTCAGGTAGCGTACTGGGCTAAGCGGCATCTCAAAGCGCATGAAATGGCGAGTAAAATGTACCATTAAACTTCTAGGGTAGGGCAATCAGAGACCCGATTAGATCATCTTATATTATGATTAATATAAGAATTTACCGTAATTCTATCACATTTGTTCAATTTACGTCCTTCCTATTTCAGATAGCGTATTGGGATAAGCCGCACCTTAAAGCGCATGAAATGACGAGTCAAATGCACTACTAAACTTCTATGACAGGGCCATCAGACACCCGATTAGATCATTTTATATTATTGTTAATATAAGAATTCAGCGTAATTTTATCACATTAGTTTAATTTACGTCGCCCCTATTTCAGATAGCGTATTGGGCTAGGTGGCATCTTAAAGCGCATGAAATGTCGAGTAAAATGCACTTTTAAACTTCTTGGGTGGGGCAAACAGAGACCCGAATATATAATTTTATAATATGGTTAATTTAAGAATCCAGAGTAACTCTATCACACTTTTACAATTTACGTAGCTCCAATTTCAGATAGCGGATTGGGCTAGGCGGCGCCTTAAAGCGCAAGAAATGACGAGTAAAATGCACTATTCAACTTCTATGATAGGGCAATCGGAGACACGATTAGATCATTATATGTTATTGTTAATATAAGAATTCAGTATAATTCTATCACATTCGTTCAATTTACGTCGCACCTATTACAGATAGCGTATTGGGCTAAGCGGCATCTTAAAGCGCGTGGAATGGCAAGTAAAATGAACTATTAAACTTCTATGATAGGGCAATCGGTGACCCGATTAGATCATTTTATATTTTGTTTAGTATAAGAATTCAGCGAAATTCTATCACATTTGTTCAATTTACGTCGCTCCCATTTGATATAGCGTATTGGGCTAAGCGGTATCTCAAAGCGCATGAAATGACGAGTGAAATGCACTATTAAACTTCTAGGGTAGGGCGATCAGAGACCCGATTAGATCATTTTACATTATGGTTAATATAAGAATTCAGCGAAATTCTACCACATTTGTTCAATTTTCGTCGCTCCTATTTCAGATCGCGTATTGGGCTGAGCGGCATCTCAAAGCGCATGAAATGACGAGTAAAATGCCCCACTAAACTTCTAGGGTAAGGCAAACAGAGACCCGATTAGATCATTTTATATTACGGTTAATACAAGAATTTAGCGTAATTCTATCACATTTGTTCAATTTACGTCGCTCCTATTTCAGATGGCGCACTGGGCTAAGCGGCGTCTTAAAGCATGTGGAATGGCGAGTAAAATGCACTATTCACCTTCTATGATAGGGCAATCAGAGACCCGATCAGATCATTTAATATTTTGGTTAATATAAGGATTCAGAAAAATTCTATCACATTTGTTCAATTTACGTCGCTCCTATTTCAGATAGCGTATTGGGCTAAGCGGCATCTCAAAGCGCATGAAATGGCGAGTAAAATGCACTATCAAACTTCTATGGTAAGGCAAACAGAGACCCGATTAGATCATTTTATATTACGGTTAATATAAGAATTCAGCGTAATTCTATCACATTCGTTCAATTTACGTCGCACCTATTTCGGATAGCGTACTCGGCTAGGCGTCATCTTAAAGCGCGTGGAATGGCGAGTAAAATGCACTATTAAACTTCTATGATAGGGCAATCAGTGACCCGATTAGATCATTTAAATTTTGTTTAATATAAGAATTCAGCGAAACTCTATCACATTTGTTCAATTTACGTCGCTCCCATTTGATATAGCGTATTGGGCTAAGCGGCATCTCAAAGCGCATGAAATAGCGAGCTAAATGCACTATTAAACTTCTAGGGTAAGGCAAACAGAGACCCTCTTAGATCATTTTATATTATGGTTAATTTAAGAATTCAGCGAAACTCTATCACATTTGTTCAATTTACGACGCTCCTGTTTCAGATAGCGTATTGGGCTAAGCGGCACCTTAAAGCGCATGAAATGACGAGTGAAATGCACTATTAAACTTCTAGGTTAGCGCGAACAGAGACCCGATTAGATAATTTTATATTTTGGTTAATATAAGAATTCAGCGAAATTCTATCACATTTGTTCAATTTACGTCGCTCCTATTTCAGATAGCGTATTAGGCTAAGCGGCATCTCAAAGCGCATGACATGGCGGGTAAAACGCACTGTTAAACTTCTAGGGTAGGGCAAACAGAGACCCTATTAGATCATTTTATATTATGGTTAATTTAAGAATTCAGCAAAATTCTATCACATTTGTTCAATTTACGTCGCTCCTATTTCAGATAGCGTACTCGGCTAGGCGGCATCTTAATGCGCGTGGAATGGCGAGTAAAATGCACTATTAAACTTCTAGGGTAGGGCAATCAGAGACTCGATTAGATCATTTTATATTTTGGTTAATTTAAGAATTCAGCAAAATTCTATCACACTTGTTCAATTTACGTCGCTCCTATTTCAGATAGCGTACTGGGCTAGGCGGCATCTCAAAGCGCATGAAATGGCGAGTGAAATGCACTATTAAACTTCTAGCGTAGGGCAATCAGAGACCCGATTAGACCATTTTATATTTTGGTTAATATAAGAATTCAGCGAAATTCTATCACATTTGTTCAATTTACGTCGCTCCTATCTCAGACAGCGTATTGTGCTAAGCGTCATCTCAAGGCGCATGAAATGGCGAGTAAAATGCACTATTAAACTTCTAGAGTAGGGCAATCAGAGACCCGATTAGATCATTTTACATTATGGTTAATATAAGAATTCAGCGAAATTCTATCACTTATGTTCAATCTACGTTGCTCCTATTGCAGATAGCGTATTGGGCTAAGCGGCATCGTAAAGCGCATGAAATGGCGAGTGAAATGCATTATTAAGCTTCTAGGGTAGGGCAAACAGAGACCCGATTAGATCATTTTATATTATGGTTAATTTAAGAACTCAGCAATATTCTATCACGTTTGCTCAATTTACGCCGCTCCTATTTCAGATAGCGTACTGGGCTAGGCGGCATCTCAAACCGCATGAAGTGACGAGTGAAATGCACTATTAAACTTCTAGGTTAGCGCGAACAGAGACCCGATTAGATAATTTTATATTTTGGTTAATATAAGGATTCAGCGAAATTCTATCACATTTGTTCAATTTACGTCGCTCCTATTTCAGATAGCGTATTAGGCTAAGCGGCATCTCAAAGCGCATGACATGGCGGGTAAAACGCACTGTTAAACTTCTAGGGTAGGGCAAACAGAGACCCTATTAGATCATTTTATATTATGGTTAATTTAAGAATTCAGCAAAATTCTATCACATTTGTTCAATTTACGTCGCTCCTATTTCAGATAGCGTACTCGGCTAGGCGGCATCTTAATGCGCGTGGAATGGCGAGTAAAATGCACTATTAAACTTCTAGGGTAGGGCAATCAGAGACTCGATTAGATCATTTTATATTTTGGTTAATTTAAGAATTCAGCAAAATTCTATCACACTTGTTCAATTTACGTCGCTCCTATTTCAGATAGCGTACTGGGCTAGGCGGCATCTCAAAGCGCATGAAATGGCGAGTGAAATGCACTATTAAACTTCTAGCGTAGGGCAATCAGAGACCCGATTAGATCATTTTATATTTTGGTTAATATAAGAATTCAGCGAAATTCTATCACATTTGTTCAATTTACGTCGCTCCTATCTCAGATAGCGTATTGGGCTAAGCGGCATCTTAAAGCGGGTGAAATGGCGAGTAACATGCACTATTAAAGTTCTGTGATAAGGCAATCAGAGACCCGCTTAGATCATTTTATATTTTCGTTAATATAAGGATCCATCGAAATTCTATCACAGTTGTTCAATTTACGTCGCTCCTATTTCAGATAGCGTATTGGGCTAAGCGGCATCTCAAAGCGCATGAAATGGCGAGTAAAATGCACTGTTAAACTTCTAGGGTAGGGCAATCAGAGACCCGATTAGATCTTATGATATTTTCGTTAATTTAAGAATTCAGCATAATTATATCACATTTGTTCAATTTACGTCGCTCCTATTTCAGATAGCGTATTGGGTTAAGCGGCATCTCAAAGCGCATGAAATAGCGAGTAAGATGCACTATTAAACTTCTAGGGTGAGGCAAACAGAGACCCGATTAGATCATTTTATATTACGGTTAATATAAGAACTCAGCGTAATTTTATCCCATTTGTTCCATTTACGTCGCTCCTATTTCAAATAGCGTATTGGTCTAAGCGGCATCTCAAAGCGCATGAAATGCCGCGTAAAATGCACTATTAAACTTCTAGGGTAGGGCAAACAGAGACCCGATTAGATCATTTTATATTATTGTTAATTTAAAAATTCCGCAAAATTATTTCACATTTGTTCAATTTACGTCTCTCCTATTCCAGATAGCGTACTAGGCTAGGCGGCATCTTGAAGCGCGAGAAATGGCGAGTAAAATGCACTACTAAACTTCAATGATAGGGCTCTCAGAGACCTGATTAGATCATTTCATATTTTGGTTCATATAATAATACAGCGAAATTCTATCACATTTGTTCAATTTACGTCGCTCCTATTTCAGGTAGCGTACTGGGATAGGCGGCATCTTAAAGCGCGTGGAATGTCGAGTAAAATGCACTATTACACTTCTAGGGTAGGGCGAACAGAGACCCGATTAGATCATTTTCAATATGGTTAATATAAGAATTCAGCGAAATTCTATCACATTTTTTCAATTTACGTCGCTCCTATTTCGGATAGCGTATTGGGCTAAGCGGCATCTCAAAGCGCATGAAATGGCGAGTAAAATGCACTATTAAACTTCTAGGGTAGGGCGAACAGAGATCCGATTAGATCATTTTACATTATGGTTAATATAAGAATTCAGCGAAATTCTATCACGTTTGTGCAATTTACGTCGCTCCTATTTCAGATAGCGTATTGGGCTAAGCGGCATCTCAAAGCGCATGAAATGGCGAGCAAAATGCACTGTAAACTCCTAGGGTAGGGCAAACAGAGACCCGTTTAAATCATTTTATATTTTGGTTAATTTAAGAATTCAGCGAAATTCTATCACATTTGTTCAATTTACGTTGCTCCTATTACAGATAGCGTATTAGGCCAAGCCGCATCTCAAAGCGCATGAAATGGCGAGTAAAATGCACTATCAAACTTCTAGGGTAAGGCAAACAGAGACCCGATTAGATCATTTTATATTACGGTTAATATAAGAATTTAGCGTAATTCTGTCACATTTGTTCAATTTACGTCGCTCCTATTTCAGATAGCGTACTGGGCTAGGCGGCATCTTAAAGCGCGTGCAATGGCGAGTAAAATGCACTGTTAAACTTCTATGATACGGCAATCTGAGAACCGATTAGATGATTTTATATTTTGGTTAATGTAAGAATTCAGCGAAATTCAATCACATGTGTTCAATTTGCGTCGCTCCTATTTCAGATAGTATATTGGGCTAAGCGGCATCTCAAAGCGCATGAAATGACGAGTGAAATGCACTATTAAACTTCTAGGGTAGGGCGAACAGAGACCCGATCAGATCATTTTACATTATGGTTAATATAAGAATTCAGCGAAATTCTATCACATTTGTTCAATTTACATCGCTCCTATTTCAGATAGCGTATTAGGCAAAGCGGCAACTCAACGCGGATGAAATGGCGAGTAAAATGCACTATTAAACTTCTAGGGTAGGGCAAACAGTGACACGATTATATCATTTCACATTATGGTTAATTTAAGAATTCAGCAAAATTCTATCACATTTGTTCAATTTACGTCGCTCCTATTTCAGATAGCGTATTGGGCTAAGCGGCATCTCAAAGCGCATGAAATGGCGAGTAAAATGCACTATTAGACTACTAGGGTAGGGCAATCAGAGACCCGATTAGATCATTTTATATTTTGGTTAATTTAAGAATTCAGCAAGATTCTATCACACTTGTTCAATTTACGTCGCTCCTATTTCAGATAGCATACTGGGCTAGGCGGCATCTCAAAGCGCATGAAATGACGAGTGGAATGCACTATTAAACTTCTTGGTTAGGGCGAACAGAGATCCGATTAGATCATTTTACATTATGGTTAATGTAAGAATTCAGCGAAATTCTATCACATTTGTTCAATTTACGTCGCTCCTATTTCAGATAGCGTATTGGGCTAAGCGGCATCTCAAAGCGCATGAAATGGCGAGTAAAATGCACTATCAAACTTCTACGGTAAGGCAAACAGAGACCCGATTAGATCATTTTATATTACGGTTAATATAAGAATTCAGCGTAATTCTATCACATTTGTTCAATTTACGTCGCTCCTATTTCAGATAGCGTATTGGGCTAAGCGGCATCTGAAAGCGCATGAAATGGCGAGTAAAACGCACTATTATACTTCTAGGGTAGGGCAAACAGAGACCCGATTAGATAATTTTATATTTTGTTTAATATAAGAATTCAGCGACACTCTATCACATTTGTTCAATTTACGTCGCTCCCATTTGATATAGCGTATTGGGCTAAGCGGCATCTCAAAGCGCATGAAATGACGAGTGAAATGCACTATTAAACTTCTAGGGTAGGGCGATCAGAGACCCGATTAGATCATTTTACATTATGGTTAATATAAGAATTCAGCGAAATTCTACCACATTTGTTCAATTTACGTCATGCCTATTTCAGATCGCGTATTGGGCTAAGCGGCATCTCAAAGCGCATGAAATGACGAGTAAAATGCCCTACTAAACTTCTAGGGTAAGGCAAACAGAGACCCGATTAGATCATTTTATATTACGGTTAATATAAGAATTTAGCGTAATTCTATCACATTTGTTCAATTTACGTCGCTCCTATTTCAGATAGCGTACTGGGCTAAGCGGCGTCTTAAAGCACGTGGAATGGCGAGTAAAATGCACTATTCACCTTCTATGATAGGGCAATCAGAGACCCGATCAGATCATTTTATATTTTGGTTAATATAAGGATTCAGCAAAATTCTATCACATTTGTTCAATTTACGTCGCTCCTATTTCAGATAGCGTATTGGGCTAAGCGGCATCTCAAAGCGCATGAAATGGCGAGTAAAATGCGCTATTAAAGTTCTAGGGTAAGGCAAACAGAGACCCGATTAGATCATTTTATATTATGGTTAATTTAAGATTTCAACGAAATTCTATCACATTTGTTCAATTTACGTCGCTCCTATTTCAGATAGCGTATTAGGGTAAGAGGCATCTCAAAGCGTATGCAATGGCGAGTAAAATGCACTATTAAACTGCTAGGGTAGGGCAATCAGAGACCCGATTAGATCATTTTATATTTTGGTTAATATAAGAATGCCGCGAAATTCTATCACATTTGTTCAATTTACGTCGCTCCTATTTCAGATAGCGTATTGGGCTAAGCTGCATCTCAAAGCGCATGAAATGGCGAGTAAAACGCACTATTGTAATTCTAGGGTAGGGCAAACAGAGACCCGATTAGATCATTTTATATTTTGTTTAATATAAGAATTCTGCGAAACTCTATCACATTTGTTCAATTTACGTCGCTCCCATTTGATATAGCCTATTGGGCTAAGCGGCATCTCAAAGCGCATGAAATGACGTGTGAAGTGCACTACTAAACTTCTAGGGTAGGGCGAACAGAGACCCGATTGGATCATTTTACATTATGGTTAATATAAGAATTCAGCGAAATTCTATCACGTTTGTGCAATTTACGTCGCTCCTATTTCAGATAGCGTATTGGGCTAAGCGGCATCTCAAAGCGCATGAAATGGCGAGCAAAATGCACTGTAAACTTCTAGGGTAGGGCAAACAGAGACCCGTTTAAATCATTTTATATTTTGGTTAATTTAAGATTCAGAGAAATTCTATCACATTTGTTCAATTTACGTCGCTCCTATTTCAGGTAGCTTATTGGGCTAAGCGGCATCTCAAAGCGCATGAAATGGCGAGTTAAATGCACTACTAAACTTCTAGGGTAAGGCAAACAGAGACCCGATTAGATCATTTTATATTATGGTTAATTTAAGAATTCAGCGAAATTCTATCACATTTGTTCAATTTACGTCGCTCCTATTTCAGATAGTATATTGGGCTAAGCGGCATCTCAAAGCGCATGAAATGACGAGTGAAATGCACTATTAAACTTCTAGGGTAGGGCGAACAGAGACCCGATTAGATCATTTTACATTATGGTTAATGTAAGAATTCAGCGAAATTCTATCACATTTGTTCAATTTACGTCGCTCCTATTTCAGACAGCGTATTGTGCTAAGCGTCATCTCAAGGCGCATGAAATGGCGAGTAAAATGCACTATTAAACTTCTAGAGTAGGGCAATCAGAGACCCGATTAGATCATTTTACATTATGGTTAATATAAGAATTAAGCGAAATTCTATCACTTATGTTCAATCTACGTTGCTCCTATTTCAGATAGCGTATTGGGCTAAGCGGCATCGTAAAGCGCATGAAATGGCGAGTGAAATGCATTATTAAGCTTCTAGGGTAGGGCAAACAGAGACCCGATTAGATCATTTTATATTATGGTTAATTTAAGAACTCAGCAATATTCTATCACGTTTGCTCAATTTACGCCGCTCCTATTTCAGATAGCGTACTGGGCTCGGCGGCATCTTAAAGCGCGTAGAATGGCGAGTAAAATGCACTATTATACTTCTAGGGTAAGGCAAAAGAGACCCGATTAGATCGTTTTATATTACGGTTAATATAAGAATTCAGCGTAATTCTATCACATTTGTTCAGTTTACGGCGCTCCTATTTCAGATAGCGTATTGGGCTAGGCGGCATCTTAAAGCGCGTGGAATGGCGAGTAAAATACACGATTAACCTTCTATGATAGGGCAATCAGAGACCCGATTAGATCATTTTATATTTTGGTTAATATAAGAATTCAGCGAAATTCTATCACATTTGTTCAATTTACGTCGCTCCTATTTCAGGTAGCGTACTGGGCTAAGCGGCATCTCAAAGCGCATGAAATGGCGAGTAAAATGCACTGTTAAACTTCTAGGTTAGGGCGAACAGAGATCCGATTAGATCATTTTACATTATGGTTAATATAAGAATTCAGCGAAATTCTATCACATTTGTTCAATTTACGTCGCTCCTATTTCAGGTAGCGTACTGGGCTAAGCGGCATCTCAAAGCGCATGAAATGGCGAGTAAAATGTACCATTAAACTTCTAGGGTAGGGCAATCAGAGACCCGATTAGATCATCTTATATTATGATTAATATAAGAATTTACCGTAATTCTATCACATTTGTTCAATTTACGTCCTTCCTATTTCAGATAGCGTATTGGGATAAGCCGCACCTTAAAGCGCATGAAATGACGAGTCAAATGCACTACTAAACTTCTATGACAGGGCCATCAGACACCCGATTAGATCATTTTATATTATTGTTAATATAAGAATTCAGCGTAATTTTATCACATTAGTTTAATTTACGTCGCCCCTATTTCAGATAGCGTATTGGGCTAGGTGGCATCTTAAAGCGCATGAAATGTCGAGTAAAATGCACTTTTAAACTTCTTGGGTGGGGCAAACAGAGACCCGAATATATAATTTTATAATATGGTTAATTTAAGAATCCAGAGTAACTCTATCACACTTTTACAATTTACGTAGCTCCAATTTCAGATAGCGGATTGGGCTAGGCGGCGCCTTAAAGCGCATGAAATGACGAGTAAAATGCACTATTCAACTTCTATGATAGGGCAATCGGAGACACGATTAGATCATTATGTGTTATTGTTAATATAAGAATTCAGTATAATTCTATCACATTCGTTCAATTTACGTCGCACCTATTACAGATAGCGTATTGGGCTAAGCGGCATCTTAAAGCGCGTGGAATGGCAAGTAAAATGAACTATTAAACTTCTATGATAGGGCAATCAGTGACCCGATTAGATCATTTTATATTTTGTTTAGTATAAGAATTCAGCGAAATTCTATCACATTTGTTCAATTTACGTCGCTCCCATTTGATATAGCGTATTGGGCTAAGCGGCATCTCAAAGCGCATGAAATGACGAGTGAAATGCACTATTAAACTTCTAGGGTAGGGCGATCAGAGACCCGATTAGATCATTTTACATTATGGTTAATATAAGAATTCAGCGAAATTCTACCACATTTGTTCAATTTTCGTCGCTCCTATTTCAGATCGCGTATTGGGCTGAGCGGCATCTCAAAGCGCATGAAATGACGAGTAAAATGCCCTACTAAACTTCTAGGGTAAGGCAAACAGAGACCCGATTAGATCATTTTATATTACGGTTAATACAAGAATTTAGCGTAATTCTATCACATTTGTTCAATTTACGTCGCTCCTATTTCAGATAGCGCACTGGGCTAAGCGGCGTCTTAAAGCATGTGGAATGGCGAGTAAAATGCACTATTCACCTTCTATGATAGGGCAATCAGAGACCCGATCAGATCATTTAATATTTTGGTTAATATAAGGATTCAGAAAAATTCTATCACATTTGTTCAATTTACGTCGCTCCTATTTCAGATAGCGTATTGGGCTAAGCGGCATCTCAAAGCGCATGAAATGGCGAGTAAAATGCACTATCAAACTTCTATGGTAAGGCAAACAGAGACCCGATTAGATCATTTTATGTTACGGTTAATATAAGAATTCAGCGTAATTCTATCACATTCGTTCAATTTACGTCGCACCTATTTCGGATAGCGTACTCGGCTAGGCGTCATCTTAAAGCGCGTGGAATGGCGAGTAAAATGCACTATTAAACTTCTATGATAGGGCAATCAGTGACCCGATTAGATCATTTAAATTTTGTTTAATATAAGAATTCAGCGAAACTCTATCACATTTGTTCAATTTACGTCGCTCCCATTTGATATAGCGTATTGGGCTAAGCGGCATCTCAAAGCGCATGAAATAGCGAGCTAAATGCACTATTAAACTTCTAGGGTAAGGCAAACAGAGACCCTCTTAGATCATTTTATATTATGGTTAATTTAAGAATTCAGCGAAACTCTATCACATTTGTTCAATTTACGACGCTCCTGTTTCAGATAGCGTATTGGGCTAAGCGGCACCTTAAAGCGCATGAAATGACGAGTGAAATGCACTATTAAACTTCTAGGGTAGGGCAAACAGAGACCCGTTTAAATCATTTTATATTTTGGTTAATTTAAGATTCAGCGAAATTCTATCACATTTGTTCAATTTACGTCGCTCCTATTTCAGGTAGCTTATTGGGCTAAGCGGCATCTCAAAGCGCATGAAATGGCGAGTTAAATGCACTACTAAACTTCTAGGGTAAGGCAAACAGAGACCCGATTAGATCATCTTATATTATGGTTAATTTAAGAATTCAGCGAAATTCTATCACATTTGTCCAATTTACGTCGCTCCTATTACAGATAGCGTACTGTGCTAAGCGGCATCTCAAAGCGCATGAAATGTCGAGTAAAATGCACTATCAAACTTCTAAGGTTAGGCAAACAGATACCCGATTAGATCATTTTACATTACGGTTAATATAAGAATTCAGCGAAATTCTACCACATTTGTTTAATTTACGTCGCTCCTATTTCCGATAGCGTATTGGGCTAAGCGGCATCTCAAAGCGCATGAAATGGCGAGCCAAATGCACTACTAAACTTCTAGGGTAAGGCCAACAGAGACCCGATTAGATCATTTTATATTACGGTTAATATAAGAATTTAGCGTAATTCTATCACATTTGTTCAATTTACGTCGCTCCTATTTCAGATAGCGTACTGGGCTAAGCGGCGTCTTAAAGCACGTGGAATGGCGAGTAAAATGCACTATTCACCTTCTATGATAGGGCAATCAGAGACCCGATCAGATCATTTTATATTTTGGTTAATATAAGGATTCAGCAAAATTCTATCACATTTGTTCAATTTATGTCGCTCCTATTTCAGATAGCGTATTGGGCTAAGCGGCATCTCAAAGCGCATGAAATGGCGAGTAAAACGCGCTATTAAAATTCTAGGGTAAGGCAAACAGAGACCCGATTAGATCATTTTATATTATGGTTAATTTAAGATTTCAACGAAATTCTATCACATTTGTTCAATTTACGTCGCTCCTATTTCAGACAGCGTATTAGGCTAAGAGGCATCTCAAAGCGCATGCAATGGCGAGTAAAATGCACTATTAAACTGCTAGGGTAGGGCAATCAGAGACCCGATTAGATCATTTTATATTTTGGTTAATATAAGAATGCCGCGAAATTCTATCACATTTGTTCAATTTACGTCGCTCCTATTTCAGATAGCGTATTGGGCTAAGCTGCATCTCAAGGCGCATGAAATGGCGAGTAAAACGCACTATTGTAATTCTAGGGTAGGGCAAACAGAGACCCGATTAGATCATTTTATATTTTGTTTAATATAAGAATTCAGCGAAACTCTATCACATTTGTTCAATTTACGTCGCTCCCATTTGATATAGCCTATTGGGCTAAGCGGCATCTCAAAGCGCATGAAATGACGAGTGAAATGCACTACTAAACTTCTAGGGTAGGGCGAACAGAGACCCGATTAGATCATTTTACATTATGGTTAATATAAGAATTCAGCGAAATTCTATCACGTTTGTGCAATTTACGTCGCTCCTATTTCAGATAGCGTACTGGGCTAGGCGGCATCTTAAAGCGCATGAAATGGCGAGTTAAATGCACTACTAAACTTCTACGGTAAGGCAAACAGAGACCCGATTAGATCATTTTATATTATGGTTAATTTAAGAATTCAGCCAAATTCTATCACATTTGTTCAATTTACGTCGCTCCTATTACAGATAGCGTATTGGGCTAAGCCGCATCTCAAAGCGCATGAAATGGCGAGTAAAATGCACTATCAAACTTCTAGGGTAAGGCAAACAGAAACCCGATTAGATCATTTTATATTACGGTTAATATAAGAATTCAGCGTAATTCTGTCACATTTGCTCAATTTACGTCGCTCCTAATTCAGATAGCGTATTGGGCTGAGCGGCGTCTGAAAGCGCATGAAATGGCGAGTAAAATGCACTATTAAACTGCTAGGGTACGGCAATCAGAGACACGATTAGATCATTTTATATTTTGGTTAATATAAGAATGCAGCGAAATTCTATCACATTTGTTCAATTTACGTCGCTCCTATTTCAGATAGCGTACTGGGCTAGGCGGCATCTTAAAGCGCGTGCAATGGCGAGTAAAATGCACTGTTAAACTTCTATGATACGGCAATCTGAGAACCGATTAGATGATTTTATATTTTGTTTAATATAAGAATTCAGCGAAATTCAATCACATGTGTTCAATTTGCGTCGCTCCTATTTCAGATAGTATATTGGGCTAAGCGGCATCTCAAAGCGCATGAAATGACGAGTGAAATGCACTATTAAACTTCTAGGGTAGGGCGAACAGAGACCCGATCAGATCATTTTACATTATGGTTAATATAAGAATTCAGCGAAATTCTATCACATTTGTTCAATTTACATCGCTCCTATTTCAGATAGCGTATTAGGCAAAGCGGCAACTCAACGCGGATGAAATGGCGAGTAAAATGCACTATTAAACTTCTAGGGTAGGGCAAACAGTGACACGATTATATCATTTCACATTATGGTTAATATAAGAATTCAGCGAAATTCTATCACATTTGTTCAATTTGCGTCGCTCCTATTTCAGACAGCGTATTGTGCTAAGCGTCATCTCAAGGCGCATGAAATGGCGAGTAAAATGCACTATTAAACTTCTAGAGTAGGGCAATCAGAGACCCGATTAGATCATTTTACATTATGGTTAATATAAGAATTCAGCGAAATTCTATCACTTATGTTCAATCTACGTTGCTCCTATTTCAGATAGAGTATTGGGCTAAGCGGCATCGTAAAGCGCATGAAATGGCGAGTGAAATGCATTATTAAGCTTCTAGGGTAGGGCAAACAGAGACCCGATTAGATCATTTTATATTATGGTTAATTTAAGAACTCAGCAATATTCTATCACATTTGTTCAATTTACGTCGCTCCTATTTCAGATAGCGTACTGGGCTAGGCGGCATCTTAAAGCGCGTGGAATGGCGAGTAAAATGCACTATTAAACTTCTAGGGTAGGGCAATCAGAGAATCGATTAGATCATTTTATATTTTGGTTAATTTAAGAATTCAGCAAAATTCTATCACACTTGTTCAATTTATGTCGCTCCTATTTCAGATAGCGTACTGGGCTAGGCGGCATCTCAAAGCGCATGAAATGACGAGTGGAATGCACTATTAAACTTCTAGGTTTGGGCGAACAGAGACCCGATTAGATCATTTTACATTATCGTTAATATAAGAATTCAGCGAAATTCTATCACATTTGTTCAATTTGCGTCGCTCCTATTTCAGATAGCGTATTGGGCTAAGCGGCATCTCAAAGCGCATGAAATGGCGAGAAAATGCACTATTAAACTTCTAGGGTAGGGCAAACAGAGACCCGATTAGATCCTTTTATATTATGGTTAATTTAAGAATTCAGCAAAATTCTATCACGTTTGTTCAATTTACGTCGCACCTATTTCAGATAGCGTACTGGGTTAGGCGGCATCTTAAAGCGCGTGGAGTGTCGAGTAAAATGCACTATTAAACTTCTAGGGTAGGGCAATCAGAGACCCGATTAGATCATTTTATATTTTGGTTAATTTAAGAATTCAGCAAGATTCTATCACATTTGTTCAATTTACGCCGCTCCTATTTCAGATAGCGTACTGTGCTAGGCGGCATCTTAAAGCGCGTGGAATGGCGAGTAAAATGCACTATTAACCTTCTGCGATAGGGCAATCAGAGACCCGATTAGATCATTTTATATTTTGGTTAATATAAGAATTCCGCAAGATTATATCACATTTGTTCAATTTACGTCGCTCCTATTCCAGACAGCGTATTGGGCTAAGCGGCATCTCAAAGCACATGAAATGGCGAGTAAAATGCACTATTAGACTACTAGGGTAGGGCAATCAGAGACCCGATTAGATCATTTTATATTTTAGTTAATTTAAAAATTCAGCAAGATTCTATCACACTTGTTGAATTTACGTCGCTCCTATTTCAGATAGCGTACTGGGCTAGGCGGCATCTCAAAGCGCATGAAATGACGAGTGGAATGCACTATTAAACTTCTAGGTTAGGGCGAACAGAGACCCGATTAGATCATTTAACATTATGGTTAATGTAAGAATTCAGCGAAATTCTATCACATTTTTTCAATTTACGTCGCTCCTATTTCGGATAGCGTATTGGGCTAAGCGGCATCTCAAAGCGCATGAAATGGCGAGTAAAATGCACTATTAAACTTCTAGGGTAGGGCGAACAGAGATCCGATTAGATCATTTTACATTATGGTTCATATAAGAATTCAGCAAAATTCTATCACATTTGTTCAATTTACGTCGCTCCTATTTCAGATAGCGTACTGGGCTCGGCGGCATCTTAAAGCGCGTAGAATGGCGAGTAAAATGCACTATTATACTTCTAGGGTAAGGCAAAAGAGACCCGATTAGATCGTTTTATATTACGGTTAATATAAGAATTCAGCGTAATTCTATCACATTTGTTCAGTTTACGGCGCTCCTATTTCAGATAGCGTATTGGGCTAGGCGGCATCTTAAAGCGCGTGGAATGGCGAGTAAAATACACGATTAACCTTCTATGATAGGGCAATCAGAGACCCGATTAGATCATTTTATATTTTGGTTAATATAAGAATTCAGCGAAATTCTATCACGTTTGTTCAAATAACGTCTCTCCCATTTCAGATAGCGTACTGGACTAGGCGGCATCTCAAAGCGCATGCAATGACGAGTGGATTGCACAATTAAGCTTCTAGGTTAGGGCGAACAGAGACCCGATTAGATCATTTTACATTATGGTTAATATAAGAATTCAGCGAAATTCTATCACATTTGTTCAATTTACGTCGCTCCTATTTCAGATAGAGTATTGGGCTAAGCGGCATCTCAAAGCGCATGAAATGGCGAGTACAATGCACTATTAAACTTCTAGGTTAGGGCGAACAGAGATCCGATTAGATCATTTTATATTACGGTTAATATAAGAATTCAGCGTAATTCTATCACATTCGTTCAATTTACGTCGCACCTATTCCAGATAGCGTACTCGGTTAGGCGGCATCTTAAAGCGCGTGGAATGGCGAGTAAAATGCACTATTAAACATCTATGATAGGGCAATCAGTGACCCGATTAGATCATTTTATATTTTGTTTAATATAAGAATTCTGCGAAACTCTATCACATTTGTTCAATTTACGTCGCTCCCATTTGATATAGCGTATTGGGCTAAGTGGCATCTCAAAGCGCATGAAATGGCGAGTTAAATGCACTATTAATCTTCTAGGGTAAGGCAAACAGAGACCCGATTAGATCATTTTATATTATGGTTAATTTAAGAATTCAGCGAAATTCTATCACATTTGTTCAATTTACGTCGCTCCTATTACAGATAGCGTACTGTGCTAAGCGGCATCTCAAAGCGCATGAAATGACGAGTAAAATGCCCTACTAAACTTCTAGGGTAAGGCAAACAGAGACCCGATTAGATCATTTTATATTACGGTTAATATAAGAATTTAGCGTAATTCTATCACATTTGTTCAATTTACGTCCCTCCTATTTCAGATAGCGTATTAGGCAAAGAGGCATCTCAAAGCGTATGCAATGGCGAGTAAAATGCACTATTAAACTGCTAGGGTAGGGCAATCAGAGACCCGATTAGATCATTTTATATTTTGGTTAATATAAGAATGCCGCGAAATTCTATCACATTTTTTCAATTTACGTCGCTCCTATTTCAGATAGAGTATTGGGCTAAGCTGCATCTCAAAGCGCATGAAATGGCGAGTAAAACGCACTATTGTAATTCTAGGGTAGGGCAAACAGAGACCCGATTAGATCATTTTATATTTTGTTTAATATAAGAATTCTGCGAAACTCTATCACATTTGTTCAATTTACGTCGCTCCCATTTGATATAGCCTATTAGGCTAAGCGGCATCTCAAAGCGCATGAAATGACGAGTGAAATGCACTACTAAACTTCTAGGGTAGGGCGAACAGAGACCCGATTGGATCATTTTACATTATGGTTAATATAAGAATTCAGCGAAATTCTATCACGTTTGTGCAATTTACGTCGCTCCTATTTCAGATAGCGTATTGGGCTAAGCGACATCTCAAAGCGCATGAAATGGCGAGCAAAATGCACTGTAAACTCCTAGGGTAGGGCAACCAGAGACCCGTTTAAATCATTTTATATTTTGGTTAATTTAAGATTCAGCGAAATTCTATCACATTTGTTCAATTTACGTCGCTCCTATTTCAGGTAGCTTATTGGGCTAAGCGGCATCTCAAAGCGCATGAAATGGCGAGTTAAATGCACTACTAAACTTCTAGGGTAAGGCAAACAGAGACCCGATTAGATCATTTTATATTATGGTTAATTTAAGAATTCAGCGAAATTCTATCACATTTGTTCAATTTACCTCGCTCCTATTACAGATAGCGTATTGGGCCAAGCCGCATCTCAAAGCGCATGAAATGGCGAGTAAAATGCACTATCAAACTTCTAGGGTAAGGCAAACAGAGACCCGATTAGATCATTTTATATTACGGTTAATATAAGAATTTAGCGTAATTCTGTCACATTTGTTCAATTTACGTCGCTCCTATTTCAGATAGCGTATTGGGCTAAGCGGCATCTCAAAGCGCATGAAATGGCGAGCAAAATGCACTGTAAACTCCTAGGGTAGGGCAAACAGAGACCCGTTTAAATCATTTTATATTTTGGTTAACTTAAGATTCAGCGAAATTCTATCACATTTGTTCAATTTACGTCGCTCCTATTTCAGGTAGCTTATTGGGCTAAGCGGCATCTCAAAGCGCATGAAATGGCGAGTTAAATGCACTACTAAACTTCTAGGGTAAGGCAAACAGAGACCCGATTAGATCATTTTATATTATGGTTAATTTAAGAATTCAGCGAAATTCGATTACATTTGTTCAATTTACGTCGCTCCTATTTCAGACAGCGTATTGTGCTAAGCGTCATCTCAAGGCGCATGAAATGGCGAGTAAAATGCACTATTAAACTTCTAGAGTAGGGCAATCAGAGACCCGATTAGATCATTTTACATTATGGTTAATATAAGAATTCAGCGAAATTCTATCACATTTGTTCAATTTACATCGCTCCTATTTCAGATAGCGTATTAGGCAAAGCGGCAACTCAACGCGGATGAAATGGCGAGTAAAATGCACTATTAAACTTCTAGGGTAGGGCAAACAGTGACACGATTATATCATTTCACATTATGGTTAATTTAAGAATTCAGCAAAATTCTATCACATTTGTTCAATTTACGTCGCTCCTATTTCAGATAGCGTATTGGGCTAAGCGGCATCTCAAAGCGCATGAAATGGCGAGTAAAATGCACTATTAGACTACTAGGGTAGGGCAATCAGAGACCCGATTAGATCATTTTATATTTTGGTTAATTTAAGAATTCAGCAAGATTCTATCACACTTGTTCAATTTACGTCGCTCCTATTTCAGATAGCGTACTGGGCTAGGCGGCATCTCAAAGCGCATGAAATGACGAGTGGAATGCACTATTAAACTTCTTGGTTAGGGCGAACAGCGATCCGATTAGATCATTTTACATTATGGTTAATGTAAGAATTCAGCGAAATTCTATCACATTTGTTCAATTTACGTCGCTCCTATTTCAGACAGCGTATTGTGCTAAGCGTCATCTCAAGGCGCATGAAATGGCGAGTAAAATGCACTATTAAACTTCTAGAGTAGGGCAATCAGAGACCCGATTAGATCATTTTACATTATGGTTAATATAAGAATTCAGCGAAATTCTATCACTTATGTTCAATCTACGTTGCTCCTATTTCAGATAGCGTATTGGGCTAAGCGGCATCGTAAAGCGCATGAAATGGCGAGTGAAATGCATTATTAAGCTTCTAGGGTAGGGCAAACAGAGACCCGATTAGATCATTTTATGTTATGGTTAATTTAAGAACTCAGCAATATTCTATCACGTTTGCTCAATTTACGCCGCTCCTATTTCAGATAGCGTACTGGGCTAGGCGGCATCTCAAACCGCATGAAATGACGAGTGAAATGCACTATTAAACTTCTAGGTTAGCGCGAACAGAGACCCGATTAGATAATTTTATATTTTGGTTAATATAAGAATTCAGCGAAATTCTATCACATTTGTTCAATTTACGTCGCTCCTATTTCAGATAGCGTATTCGGCTAAGCGGCATCTCAAAGCGCATGACATGGCGGGTAAAACGCACTGTTAAACTTCTAGGGTAGGGCAAACAGAGACCCGATTAGATCATTTTATATTTTGATTAATTTAAGAATTCAGCAAGATTCTATCACATTTGTTCAATTTACGCCGCTCCTATTTCAGATAGCGTACTGTGCTAGGCGGCATCTTAAGGCGCGTGGAATGGCGAGTAAAATGCACTATTAACCTTCTGCGATAGGGCAATCAGAGACCCGATTAGATCATCTTATATTTTGGTTAATATAAGAATTCCGCAAGATTATATCACATTTGTTCAATTTACGTCGCTCCTATTCCAGACAGCGTATTGGGCTAAGCGGCATCTCAAAGCGCATGAAATGGCGAGTAAAATGCACTAATAGACTACTAGGGTAGGGCAATCAGAGACCCGATTAGATCATTTTATATTTTGGTTAATTTAAGAATTCAGCAAGATTCTATCACACTTGTTCAATTTACGTCGCTCCTATTTCAGATAGCGTACTGGGCTACGCGGCATCTCAAAGCGCATGAAATGACGAGTGGAATGCACTATTAAACTTCTTGGTTAGGGCGCACAGAGACCCGATTAGTTCATTTTACATTATGGTTAATGTAAGAATTCAGCGAAATTCTATCACATTTGTTCAATTTACGTCGCTCCTATTTCAGACAGCGTATTGTGCTAAGCGTCATCTCAAGGCGCATGAAATGGCGAGTAAAATGCACTATTAAACTTCTAGAGTAGGGCAATCAGAGACCCGATTAGATCATTTTACATTATGGTTAATATAAGAATTCAGCGGAATTCTATCACTTGTGTTCAATCTACGTTGCTCCTATTTCAGATAGCGTATTGGGCTAAGCGGCATCGTAAAGCACGTGAAATGGCGAGTGAAATGCATTATTAAGCTTCTAGGGTAGGGCAAACAGAGACCCGATTAGATCATTTTATATTATGGTTAATTTAAGAACTCAGCAATATTCTATCACGTTTGCTCAATTTACGCCGCTCCTATTTCAGATAGCGTACTGGGCTAGGCGGCATCTCAAACCGCATGAAATGACGAGTGAAATGCACTATTAAACTTCTAGGTTAGCGCGAACAGAGACCCGATTAGATAATTTTATATTTTGGTTAATATAAGAATTCAGCGAAATTCTATCACATTTGTTCAATTTACGTCGCTCCTATTTCAGATAGCGTATTAGGCTAAGCGGCATCTCAAACCGCATGACATGGCGGGTAAAACGCACTGTTAAACTTCTAGTTTAGGGCAAACAGAGACCCTATTAGATCATTTTATATTATGGTTAATTTAAGAATTCAGCAAAATTCTATCACATTTGTTCAATTTACGTCGCTCCTATTTCAGATAGCGTACTGGGCTAGGCGGCATCTTAAAGCGCGTGGAATGGCGAGTAAAATGCACTATTAAACTTCTAGGGTAGGGCAATCAGAGACTCGATTAGATCAATTTATATTTTGGTTAATTTAAGAATTCAGCAAAATTCTATCACACTTGTTCAATTTACGTCGCTCCTATTTCAGATAGCGTACTGGGCTAGGCGGCATCTCAAAGCGCATGAAATGACGAGTGGAATGCACTATTAAACTTCTAGGTTTGGGCGAACAGAGACCCGATTAGATCATTTTACATTATGGTTAATATAAGAATTCAGCGAAATTCTATCACATTTGTTCAATTTGCGTCGCTCCTATTTCAGATAGCGTATTGGGCTAAGCGGCATCTTAAAGCGCGTAGAATGGCGAGTAAAATGCATTATTATACTTCTAGGGTAAGGCAAAAGAGACCCGATTAGATCGTTTTATATTACGGTTAATATAAGAATTCAGCGTAATTCTATCACATTTGTTCAGTTTACGGCGCTCCTATTTCAGATAGCGTATTGGGCTAGGCGGCATCTTAAAGCGCGTGGAATGGCGAGTAAAATACACGATTAACCTTCTATGATAGGGCAATCAGAGACCCGATTAGATCATTTTATATTTTGGTTAATATAAGAATTCAGCGAAATTCTATCACGTTTGTTCAAATAACGTCTCTCCCATTTCAGATAGCGTACTGGACTAGGCGGCATCTCAAAGCGCATGCAATGACGAGTTGATTGCACAATTAAACTTCTAGGTTAGGGCGAACAGAGACCCGATTAGATCATTTTACATTATGGTTAATATAAGAATTCAGAGAAATTCTATCACATTTGTTCAATTTACGTCGCTCCTATTACAGATAGCGTATTGGGCTAAGCGGCATCTCAAAGCGCATGAAATGGCGAGTAAAATGCACTATCAAACTTCTACGGGAAGGCAAACAGAGACCCGATTAGATCATTTTATATTACGGTTAATATAAGAATTCAGCGTAATTCTATCACATTTGTTCAATTTACGTCGCTCCTATTTCAGATAGCGTATTGGGCTAAGCGGCATCTGAAAGCGCATGAAATGGCGAGTAAAACGCACTATTATACTTCTAGGGTAGGGCCATCAGAGACCCGATTAGATAATTTTATATTTTGTTTAATATAAGAATTCAGCGACACTCTATCACATTTGTTCAATTTACGTCGCTCCCATTTGATATAGCGTATTGGGCTAAGCGGCATCTCAAAGCGCATGAAATGACGAGTGAAATGCACTATTAAACTTCTAGGGTAGGGCGATCAGAGACCTGATTAGATCATTTTACATTATGGTTAATATAAGAATTCAGCGAAATTCTACCACATTTGTTCAATTTACGTCGCTCCTATTTCAGATAGCGCATTGGGCTAAGCGGCATCTCAAAGCGCATGAAATGACGAGTAAAATGCCCTACTAAACTTCTAGGGTAAGGCAAACAGAGACCCGATTAGATCATTTTATATTACGGTTAATATAAGAATTTAGCGTAATTCTATCACATTTGTTCAATTTACGTCGCTCCTATTTCAGATAGCGTACTGGGCTAAGCGGCGTCTTAAAGCACGTGGAATGGCGAGTAAAATGCACTATTCACCTTCTATGATAGGGCAATCAGAGACCCGATCAGATCATTTTATATTTTGGTTAATATAAGGATTCAGCAAAATTCTATCACATTTGTTCAATTTACGTCGCTCCTATTTCAGATAGCGTATTGGGCTAAGCGGCATCTCAAAGCGCATGAAATGGCGAGTAAAATGCGCTATTAAAGTTCTAGGGTAAGGCAAACAGAGACCCGATTAGATCATTTTATATTATGGTTAATTTAAGATTTCAACGAAATTCTATCACATTTGTTCAATTTACGTCGCTCCTATTTCAGATAGCGTATTAGGGTAAGAGGCATCTCAAAGCGTATGCAATGGCGAGTAAAATGCACTATTAAACTGCTAGGGTAGGGCAATCAGAGACCCGATTAGATCATTTTATATTTTGGTTAATATAAGAATGCCGCGAAATTCTATCACATTTGTTCAATTTACGTCGCTCCTATTTCAGATAGCGTATTGGGCTAAGCTGCATCTCAAAGCGCATGAAATGGCGAGTAAAACGCACTATTGTAATTCTAGGGTAGGGCAAACAGAGACCCGATTAGATCATTTTATATTTTGTTTAATATAAGAATTCTGCGAAACTCTATCACATTTGTTCAATTTACGTCGCACCCATTTGATATAGCCTATTGGGCTAAGCGGCATCTCAAAGCGCATGAAATGACGAGTGAAATTCACTACTAAACTTCTAGGGTAGGGCGAACAGAGACCCGATTGGATCATTTTACATTATGGTTAATATAAGAATTCAGCGAAATTCTATCACGTTTGTGCAATTTACGTCGCTCCTATTTCAGATAGCGTATTGGGCTAAGCGGCATCTCAAAGCGCATGAAATGGCGAGCAAAATGCACTGTAAACATCTAGGGTAGGGCAAACAGAGACACGTTTAAATCATTTTATATTTTGGTTAATTTAAGATTCAGCGAAATTCTATCACATTTGTTCAATTTACGTCGCTCCTATTTCAGGTAGCTTATTGGGCTAAGCGGCATCTCAAAGCGCATGAAATGGCGAGTTAAATGCACTACTAAACTTCTAGGGTAAGGCAAACAGAGACCCGATTAGATCATTTTATATTATGGTTAATTTAAGAATTCAGCGAAATTCTATCACATTTGTTCAATTTACGTCGCTCCTATTTCAGATAGTATATTGGGCTAAGCGGCATCTCAAAGCGCATGAAATGACGAGTGAAATGCACTATTAAACTTCTAGGGTAGGGCGAACAGAGACCCGATCAGATCATTTTACATTATGGTTAATATAAGAATTCAGCGAAATTCTATCACATTTGTTCAATTTACATCGCTCCTATTTCAGATAGCGTATTAGGCAAAGCGGCAACTCAACGCGGATGAAATGGCGAGTAAAATGCACTATTAAACTTCTAGGGTAGGGCAAACAGTGACACGATTATATCATTTCACATTATGGTTAATTTAAGAATTCAGCAAAATTCTATCACATTTGTTCAATTTACGTCGCTCCTATTTCAGATAGCGTACTGGGCTAAGCGGCGTCTTAAAGCACGTGGAATGGCGAGTAAAATGCACTATTCACCTTCTATGATAGGGCAATCAGAGACCCGATCAGATCATTTTATATTTTGGTTAATATAAGGATTCAGCAAAATTCTATCACATTTGTTCAATTTACGTCGCTCCTATTTCAGATAGCGTATTGGGCTAAGCGGCATCTCAAAGCGCATGAAATGGCGAGAAAATGCACTATTAAACTTCTAGCGTAGGGCAATCATAGACCCGATTAGATCATTTTATATTTTGGTTAATTTAAGAATTCAGCAAGACTCTATCACACTTGTTCAATTTACGTCGCTCCTATTTCAGATAGCGTACTGGGCTAGGCGGCATCTCAAAGCGCATGAAATGACGAGTGGAATGCACTATTAAACTTCTTGGTTAGGGCGAACAGAGACCCGATTAGATCATTTTACATTATGGTTAATGTAAGAATTCAGCGAAATTCTATCACATTTGTTCAATTTACGTCGCTCCTATTTCAGACAGCGTATTGTGCTAAGCGTCATCTCAAGGCGCATGAAATGGCGAGTAAAATGCACTATTAAACTTCTAGAGTAGGGCAATCAGAGACCCGATTAGATCATTTTACATTATGGTTAATATAAGAATTAAGCGAAATTCTATCACTTATGTTCAATCTACGTTGCTCCTATTTCAGATAGCGTATTGGGCTAAGCGGCATCGTAAAGCGCATGAAATGGCGAGTGAAATGCATTATTAAGCTTCTAGGGTAGGGCAAACAGAGACCCGATTAGATCATTTTATATTATGGTTAATTTAAGAATTCAGCGAAATTCTATCACGTTTGCTCAATTTACGCCGCTCCTATTTCAGATAGCGTACTGGGCTAGGCGGCATCTCAAACCGCATGAAATGATGAGTGAAATGCACTATTAAACTTCTAGGTTAGCGCGAACAGAGACCCGATTAGATAATTTTATATTTTGGTTAATATAAGAACTCAGCAATATTCTATCACGTTTGCTCAATTTACGCCGCTCCTATTTCAGATAGCGTACTGGGCTAGGCGGCATCTCAAACCGCATGAAATGATGAGTGAAATGCACTATTAAACTTCTAGGTTAGCGCGAACAGAGACCCGATTAGATAATTTTATATTTTGGTTAATATAAGAATTCAGCGAAATTCTATCACATTTGTTCAATTTACGCCGCTCCTATTTCAGATAGCGTACTGTGCTAGGCGGCATCTTAAGGCGCGTGGAATGGCGAGTAAAATGCACTATTAAACTTCTAGGGTAGGGCAATCAGAGACTCGATTAGATCATTTTATATTTTGGTTAATTTAAGAATTCAGCAAAATTCTATCACACTTGTTCAACTTACGTCGCTCCTATTTCAAATAGCGTATTGGGTTAAGCGGCATCTCAAAGCGCATGAAATAGCGAGTAACATGCACTATTAAACTTCTAGGGTGAGGCAAACAGAGACCCGATTAGATCATTTTACATTAAGGTTAATATAAGAATTCAGCGAAATTCTATCACATTTGTTCAACTTTCGTCGCTCCTATTTCAGATAGCGTATTGGGCTAAGCGGCATCTCAAAGCGCAAGAAATGGTGAGTAAAATGCACTATTAAACTTCTGGGGTAAGGCAAACAGAGACCCGATTAGATCATTTTATATTACTGTTAATATAAGAATTCAGCGTAATTCTATCACATTTGTTCAATTTACGTCGCTCCTATTTGAGATAGCCTACAGGGCTAGACGACATCTTAAAGCGCGTGCAATGGCGAGTAAAATGCACTATTAAACTTCTAGGGTACGGCAAACAGAGACCCGATTAGATCATTTTAAATTACGGTTAATATAAGAATTCAGCGTAATTCTATCACATTCGTTCAATTTACGTCGCACCTATTTCTGATAGCGTACTCGGCTAGGCGGCATCTTAAAGCGCGTGGAATGGCGAGTAAAATGCACTATTAAACATCTATGATAGGGCAATCAGTGACCCGATTAGATCATTTTATATTACGGTTAATATAAGAATGCAGCGTAATTCTATCACATTTGTTCAATTTACGTCGCTCCTATTTCAGATAACGTATTCGGTTAAGCGGCATCTCAAAGCGAATGAAATGGCGAGTAAAATGCACTATTAAACTTCGAGGGTAAGGCAACCAGAGTACCGAATAGATCATTTTATATTATGGTTAATCTAAGAATTCAGCGAAATTCTATCACATTTGTTCAATTTACGTCGCTCCTATTTCATATAGCGTATTGGGCTAAGCGGCATCTCAAAGCGCATGAAATGGCGAGTAAAATGCACCATCAAACTTATAGGGTAGGGCGAACAGAGAGCCGATTAGATCATTTTACATTATGGTTAATATAAGAATTCAGCGAAATTCTATCACGTTTGTTCAATTTACGTCGCTCCTATTTCAGATAGCGTACTGGGCCAACCGGCATCTCAACGCGCATGCAATGGCGAGTAAAATGCACTATTAAACTTTTAGGGTAGGGCAAACATAGACCCGATTAGATCATTTTATATTACGGTTAATATAAGAATGCAGCGTAATTCTATCACATTTGATCAATTTACGTCGCTCCTATTTCAGATAGCGTATTGGGCTAAGCGGCATCTCAAATAGCATGAAATGGCGAGTAAAATGCACTATTAAACTTCGAGGGCAAGGCAAGCTGAGTACCGATTAGATCATTTTATATTACGGTTAACATAAGAATTCAGCGTAATTCTATCACATTTGTTCAATTTACGTCGCTCCTATTTCAGATAGCGTTTTGTGCTACGCGGCATCTGAAAGCGCATGAAATGGCGAGTAAATTGCTCTGTTAAACATCTAGGGTAGGGCAAACAGAGACCCGATTAGATCATTTTATATATTGTTTAATATAAGAATTCAGCGAAATTCTATCACATTTGTTCAATTTACGTCGCTCCTATTTCAGATAGCGTATTGGGCTAAGCAGCAACTCAAAACGCATGAAATGACGAGTAAAATGCACTATTAAAGTTCTAGCGTACGGCAAACAGAGACCCGATTAGATCATTTTATATTACGGTTAACATAAGAATTCAGCGTAATTCTATCACATTTGTTCAATTTACGTCGCTCCTCTTTCAGATAGGGTATTGGGCTAAGCGGCATCTCAAAGCGCATGGAATGGCGAGTAAAATGCACTATTAAACTTCTAGCGTAGGGCGAACAGTGCCCCGATTAGATCATTTTACATTATGGTTAATATAACAATACAGCGAAATTCTATCACATTTGTTCAATTTCCGTCGCTGCTATTTCAAATAGCGTATTGGGCTAAGCGGCATCTTAAAGCGCGTGGAATCGCGAGTAAAATGCACTATTAAACTTTTATGGTAGGGCAATCAGAGACCCGATTAGATCATTTTATATTTTGGTTAATAAAAGAATTCTGCGAAATTCTATCACATTTGTTCAATTTACGTCGCTCCTGTTTCAGATAGCGTATTGGGCTAAGCGGCATCTCAAAGCGCATCAAATTACGAGTGAAATGCACTATTAAACTTCTAGGGTAGGGCGGACACGGACCCGACTAGATCATTTTACATTATGGTTAATATAAGAATTCTGCGAAATTCTATCACATTTGTTCAATTTACGTCACTCCTATTTCTGATAGCGTATTGGGCTAAGCGGCATCTCAAAGCGCATGAAATGGCGAGTAAAATGCACTATTGAACTTCTAGGGTAGGGCAAACAGGGACCCGATTTGATCATTTTACACTATGGTTAATATAAGAATTCAGCGAAATTCTATCATTTTTGTTCAATTTACGTCGCTCCTATTTCAGATAGCGTATTGGGCTAAGCGGCATATCAAGGCGCATGAAATGGCGAGTCAAATGCACTATTAAACTTCTAGGGTAGGGCAATCAGAGACCCGATTAGATCATTTTACATTATGGTTAATATAAGAATTAAGCGAAATTCTATCACTTTTGTTCAATTTACGTCGCTCCTATTTCAGATAGCGTATTGGGCTAAGCGGGATCTCAAAGCGCATGAAATGACTAGTGAAATGCACTATTAAAGTTCTCGGGTAGGGCGAACAGGGACCCGATTAGATCATTTTACATTATGGTTAATATATGAATTCAGCGTAATTCTATCACATTTGATAAATTTACGTCGCCCCTATTTCAGATAGCGTATTGGGCTTAGCGGCATCTCAAAGCGCATGAAATGGCGAATAAAATGAACTATTAAACTTCTAGGGTAAGGCAAACAGGGACCCGATTAGATCATTTTATATTACGGTTAATATAAGAATTCAGCGTAATTCTATCAGATTTGTTCAATTTACGTCGCTCCTATTTCAGATAGCGTATTGGGCTAAGCGGCATCTCAAAGCGCATGAAATGGCGAGTAAAATGCACTAATAGACTACTAGGGTAGGGCAATCAGAGACCCGATTAGATCATTTTATATTTTGGTTAATTTAAGAATTCAGCAAGATTCTATCACACTTGTTCAATTTACGTCGCTCCTATTTCAGATAGCGTACTGGGCTAGGCGGCATCTCAAAGCGCATGAAATGACGAGTGGAATGCACTATTAAACTTCTTGGTTAGGGCGCACAGAGACCCGATTAGTTCATTTTACATTATGGTTAATGTAAGAATTCAGCGAAATTCTATCACATTTGTTCAATTTACGTCGCTCCTATTTCAGACAGCGTATTGTGCTAAGCGTCATCTCAAGGCGCATGAAATGGCGAGTAAAATGCACTATTAAACTTCTAGAGTAGGGCAATCAGAGACCCGATTAGATCATTTTACATTATGGTTAATATAAGAATTCAGCGAAATTCTATCACTTGTGTTCAATCTACGTTGCTCCTATTTCAGATAGCGTATTGGGCTAAGCGGCATCGTAAAGCGCGTGAAATGGCGAGTGAAATGCATTATTAAGCTTCTAGGGTAGGGCAAACAGAGACCCGATTAGATCATTTTATATTATGGTTAATTTAAGAACTCAGCAATATTCTATCACGTTTGCTCAATTTACGCCGCTCCTATTTCAGATAGCGTACTGGGCTAGGCGGCATCTCAAACCGCATGAAATGACGAGTGAAATGCACTATTAAACTTCTAGGTTAGCGCGAACAGAGACCCGATTAGATAATTTTATATTTTGGTTAATATAAGAATTCAGCGAAATTCTATCACATTTGTTCAATTTACGTCGCTCCTATTTCAGATAGCGTATTAGGCTAAGCGGCATCTCAAACCGCATGACATGGCGGGTAAAACGCACTGTTAAACTTCTAGTTTAGGGCAAACAGAGACCCTATTAGATCATTTTATATTATGGTTAATTTAAGAATTCAGCAAAATTCTATCACATTTGTTCAATTTACGTCGCTCCTATTTCAGATAGCGTACTGGGCTAGGCGGCATCTTAAAGCGCGTGGAATGGCGAGTAAAATGCACTATTAAACTTCTAGGGTAGGGCAATCAGAGACTCGATTAGATCAATTTATATTTTGGTTAATTTAAGAATTCAGCAAAATTCTATCACACTTGTTCAATTTACGTCGCTCCTATTTCAGATAGCGTACTGGGCTAGGCGGCATCTCAAAGCGCATGAAATGACGAGTGGAATGCACTATTAAACTTCTAGGTTTGGGCGAACAGAGACCCGATTAGATCATTTTACATTATGGTTAATATAAGAATTCAGCGAAATTCTATCACATTTGTTCAATTTACGTCGCTCCTATTTCAGATAGCGTATTGGGCTAAGCGGCATCTTAAAGCGCGTAGAATGGCGAGTAAAATGCATTATTATACTTCTAGGGTAAGGCAAAAGAGACCCGATTAGATCGTTTTATATTACGGTTAATATAAGAATTCAGCGTAATTCTATCACATTTGTTCAGTTTACGGCGCTCCTATTTCAGATAGCGTATTGGGCTAGGCGGCATCTTAAAGCGCGTGGAATGGCGAGTAAAATACACGATTAACCTTCTATGATAGGGCAATCAGAGACCCGATTAGATCATTTTATATTTTGGTTAATATAAGAATTCAGCGAAATTCTATCACGTTTGTTCAAATAACGTCTCTCCCATTTCAGATAGCGTACTGGACTAGGCGGCATCTCAAAGCGCATGCAATGACGAGTGGATTGCACAATTAAACTTCTAGGTTAGGGCGAACAGAGACCCGATTAGATCATTTTACATTATGGTTAATATAAGAATTCAGAGAAATTCTATCACATTTGTTCAATTTACGTCGCTCCTATTTCAGATAGAGTATTGGGCTAAGCGGCATCTCAAAGCGCATGAAATGGCGAGTACAATGCACTATTAAACTTCTAGGTTAGGGCGAACAGAGATCCGATTAGATCATTTTATATTACGGTTTATATAAGAATTCAGCGTAATTCTATCACATTCGTTCAATTTACGTCGCTCCTATTTCAGATAGCGTACTCGGCTAGGCGGCATCATAAAGCGCGTGGAATGGCGAGTAAAATGCACTATTAAACATCTATGATAGGGCAATCAGTGACCCGATTAGATCATTTTATATTTTGTTTAATATAAGAATTCAGCGAAACTCTATCACATTTGTTCAATTTACGTCGCTCCCATTTGATATAACGTATTGGGCTAAGTGGCATCTCAAAGCGCGTGAAATGGCGAGTTAAATGCACTATTAATCTTCTAGGGTAAGGCAAACAGAGACCCGATTAGATCATTTTATATTATGGTTAATTTAAGAATTCAGCGAAATTCTATCACATTTGTTCAATTTACGTCGCTCCTATTACAGATAGCGTATTGGGCTAAGCGGCATCTCAAAGCGCATGAAATGGCGAGTAAAATGCACTATCAAACTTCTACGGGAAGGCAAACAGAGACCCGATTAGATCATTTTATATTACGGTTAATATAAGAATTCAGCGTAATTCTATCACATTTGTTCAATTTACGTCGCTCCTATTTCAGATAGCGTATTGGGCTAAGCGGCATCTGAAAGCGCATGAAATGGCGAGTAAAACGCACTATTATACTTCTAGGGTAGGGCCATCAGAGACCCGATTAGATAATTTTATATTTTGTTTAATATAAGAATTCAGCGACACTCTATCACATTTGTTCAATTTACGTCGCTCCCATTTGATATAGCGTATTGGGCTAAGCGGCATCTCAAAGCGCATGAAATGACGAGTGAAATGCACTATTAAACTTCTAGGGCAGGGCGATCAGAGACCTGATTAGATCATTTTACATTATGGTTAATATAAGAATTCAGCGAAATTCTACCACATTTGTTCAATTTACGTCGCTCCTATTTCAGATAGCGTATTGGGCTAAGCGGCATATCAAAGCGCATGAAATGACGAGTAAAATGCCCTACTAAACTTCTAGGGTAAGGCAAACTGAGACCCGATTAGATCATTTTATATTACGGTTAATATAAGAATTTAGCGTAATTCTATCACATTTGTTCAATTTACGTCGCTCCTATTTCAGATAGCGTACTGGGCTAAGCGGCGTCTTAAAGCACGTGGAATGGCGAGTAAAATGCACTATTCACCTTCTATGATAGGGCAATCAGAGACCCGATCAGATCATTTTATATTTTGGTTAATATAAGGATTCAGCAAAATTCTATCACATTTGTTCAATTTACGTCGCTCCTATTTCAGATAGCGTATTGGGCTAAGCGGCATCTCAAAGCATATGAAATGGCGAGTAAAATGCGCTATTAAAGTTCTAGGGTAAGGCAAACAGAGACCCGATTAGATCATTTTATATTATGGTTAATTTAAGATTTCAACGAAATTCTATCACATTTGTTCAATTTACGTCGCTCCTATTTCAGATAGCGTATTAGGGTAAGAGGCATCTCAAAGCGTATGCAATGGCGAGTAAAATGCACTATTAAACTGCTAGGGTAGGGCAATCAGAGACCCGATTAGATCATTTTATATTTTGGTTAATATAAGAATGCCGCGAAATTCTATCACATTTGTTCAATTTACGTCGCTCCTATTTCAGATAGCGTATTGGGCTAAGCGGCATCGTAAAGCGCATGAAATGGCGAGTGAAATGCATTATTAAGCTTCTAGGGTAGGGCAAACAGAGACCCGATTAGATCATTTTATATTATTGTTAATTTAAGAACTCAGCAATATTCTATCACGTTTGCTCAATTTACGCCGCTCCTATTTCAGATAGCGTACTGGGCTAGGCGGCATCTCAAACCGCATGAAATGACGAGTGAAATGCACTATTAAACTTCTAGGTTAGCGCGAACAGAGACCCGATTAGATAATTTTATATTTTGGTTAATATAAGAATTCAGCGAAATTCTATCACATTTGTTCAATTTACGTCGCTCCTATTTCAGATAGCGTATTAGGCTAAGTGGCATCTCAAAGCGCATGACATGGCGGGTAAAACGCACTGTTAAACTTCTAGGGTAGGGCAAACAGAGACCCGATTAGATCATTTTATATTTTGATTAATTTAAGAATTCAGCAAGATTCTATCACATTTGTTCAATTTACGCCGCTCCTATTTCAGATAGCGTACTGTGCTAGGCGGCATCTTAAGGCGCGTGGAATGGCGAGTAAAATGCACTATTAACCTTCTGCGATAGGGCAATCAGAGACCCGATTAGATCATCTTATATTTTGGTTAATATAAGAATTCCGCAAGATTATATCACATTTGTTCAATTTACGTCGCTCCTATTCCAGACAGCGTATTGGGCTAAGCGGCATCTCAAAGCGCATGAAATGGCGAGTAAAATGCACTAATAGACTACTAGGGTAGGGCAATCAGAGACCCGATTAGATCATTTTATATTTTGGTTAATTTAAGAATTCAGCAAGATTCTATCACACTTGTTCAATTTACGTCGCTCCTATTTCAGATAGCGTACTGGGCTAGGCGGCATCTCAAAGCGCATGAAATGACGAGTGGAATGCACTATTAAACTTCTTGGTTAGGGCGCACAGAGACCCGATTAGTTCATTTTACATTATGGTTAATGTAAGAATTCAGCGAAATTCTATCACATTTGTTCAATTTACGTCGCTCCTATTTCAGACAGCGTATTGTGCTAAGCGTCATCTCAAGGCGCATGAAATGGCGAGTAAAATGCACTATTAAACTTCTAGAGTAGGGCAATCAGAGACCCGATTAGATCATTTTACATTATGGTTAATATAAGAATTCAGCGAAATTCTATCACTTGTGTTCAATCTACGTTGCTCCTATTTCAGATAGCGTATTGGGCTAAGCGGCATCGTAAAGCGCGTGAAATGGCGAGTGAAATGCATTATTAAGCTTCTAGGGTAGGGCAAACAGAGACCCGATTAGATCATTTTATATTATGGTTAATTTAAGAACTCAGCAATATTCTATCACGTTTGCTCAATTTACGCCGCTCCTATTTCAGATAGCGTACTGGGCTAGGCGGCATCTCAAACCGCATGAAATGACGAGTGAAATGCACTATTAAACTTCTAGGTTAGCGCGAACAGAGACCCGATTAGATAATTTTATATTTTGGTTAATATAAGAATTCAGCGAAATTCTATCACATTTGTTCAATTTACGTCGCTCCTATTTCAGATAGCGTATTAGGCTAAGCGGCATCTCAAACCGCATGACATGGCGGGTAAAACGCACTGTTAAACTTCTAGTTTAGGGCAAACAGAGACCCTATTAGATCATTTTATATTATGGTTAATTTAAGAATTCAGCAAAATTCTATCACATTTGTTCAATTTACGTCGCTCCTATTTCAGATAGCGTACTGGGCTAGGCGGCATCTTAAAGCGCGTGGAATGGCGAGTAAAATGCACTATTAAACTTCTAGGGTAGGGCAATCAGAGACTCGATTAGATCAATTTATATTTTGGTTAATTTAAGAATTCAGCAAAATTCTATCACACTTGTTCAATTTACGTCGCTCCTATTTCAGATAGCGTACTGGGCTAGGCGGCATCTCAAAGCGCATGAAATGACGAGTGGAATGCACTATTAAACTTCTAGGTTTGGGCGAACAGAGACCCGATTAGATCATTTTACATTATGGTTAATATAAGAATTCAGCGAAATTCTATCACATTTGTTCAATTTGCGTCGCTCCTATTTCAGATAGCGTATTGGGCTAAGCGGCATCTTAAAGCGCGTAGAATGGCGAGTAAAATGCATTATTATACTTCTAGGGTAAGGCAAAAGAGACCCGATTAGATCGTTTTATATTACGGTTAATATAAGAATTCAGCGTAATTCTATCACATTTGTTCAGTTTACGGCGCTCCTATTTCAGATAGCGTATTGGGCTAGGCGGCATCTTAAAGCGCGTGGAATGGCGAGTAAAATACACGATTAACCTTCTATGATAGGGCAATCAGAGACCCGATTAGATCATTTTATATTTTGGTTAATATAAGAATTCAGCGAAATTCTATCACGTTTGTTCAAATAACGTCTCTCCCATTTCAGATAGCGTACTGGACTAGGCGGCATCTCAAAGCGCATGCAATGACGAGTGGATTGCACAATTAAACTTCTAGGTTAGGGCGAACAGAGACCCGATTAGATCATTTTACATTATGGTTAATATAAGAATTCAGAGAAATTCTATCACATTTGTTCAATTTACGTCGCTCCTATTTCAGATAGAGTATTGGGCTAAGCGGCATCTCAAAGCGCATGAAATGGCGAGTACAATGCACTATTAAACTTCTAGGTTAGGGCGAACAGAGATCCGATTAGATCATTTTATATTACGGTTTATATAAGAATTCAGCGTAATTCTATCACATTCGTTCAATTTACGTCGCTCCTATTTCAGATAGCGTACTCGGCTAGGCGGCATCATAAAGCGCGTGGAATGGCGAGTAAAATGCACTATTAAACATCTATGATAGGGCAATCAGTGACCCGATTAGATCATTTTATATTTTGTTTAATATAAGAATTCAGCGAAACTCTATCACATTTGTTCAATTTACGTCGCTCCCATTTGATATAACGTATTGGGCTAAGTGGCATCTCAAAGCGCGTGAAATGGCGAGTTAAATGCACTATTAATCTTCTAGGGTAAGGCAAACAGAGACCCGATTAGATCATTTTATATTATGGTTAATTTAAGAATTCAGCGAAATTCTATCACATTTGTTCAATTTACGTCGCTCCTATTACAGATAGCGTATTGGGCTAAGCGGCATCTCAAAGCGCATGAAATGGCGAGTAAAATGCACTATCAAACTTCTACGGGAAGGCAAACAGAGACCCGATTAGATCATTTTATATTACGGTTAATATAAGAATTCAGCGTAATTCTATCACATTTGTTCAATTTACGTCGCTCCTATTTCAGATAGCGTATTGGGCTAAGCGGCATCTGAAAGCGCATGAAATGGCGAGTAAAACGCACTATTATACTTCTAGGGTAGGGCCATCAGAGACCCGATTAGATAATTTTATATTTTGTTTAATATAAGAATTCAGCGACACTCTATCACATTTGTTCAATTTACGTCGCTCCCATTTGATATAGCGTATTGGGCTAAGCGGCATCTCAAAGCGCATGAAATGACGAGTGAAATGCACTATTAAACTTCTAGGGTAGGGCGATCAGAGACCTGATTAGATCATTTTACATTATGGTTAATATAAGAATTCAGCGAAATTCTACCACATTTGTTCAATTTACGTCGCTCCTATTTCAGATAGCGTATTGGGCTAAGCGGCATCTCAAAGCGCATGAAATGACGAGTAAAATGCCCTACTAAACTTCTAGGGTAAGGCAAACTGAGACCCGATTAGATCATTTTATATTACGGTTAATATAAGAATTTAGCGTAATTCTATCACATTTGTTCAATTTACGTCGCTCCTATTTCAGATAGCGTACTGGGCTAAGCGGCGTCTTAAAGCACGTGGAATGGCGAGTAAAATGCACTATTCACCTTCTATGATAGGGCAATCAGAGACCCGATCAGATCATTTTATATTTTGGTTAATATAAGGATTCAGCAAAATTCTATCACATTTGTTCAATTTACGTCGCTCCTATTTCAGATAGCGTATTGGGCTAAGCGGCATCTCAAAGCATATGAAATGGCGAGTAAAATGCGCTATTAAAGTTCTAGGGTAAGGCAAACAGAGACCCGATTAGATCATTTTATATTATGGTTAATTTAAGATTTCAACGAAATTCTATCACATTTGTTCAATTTACGTCGCTCCTATTTCAGATAGCGTATTAGGGTAAGAGGCATCTCAAAGCGTATGCAATGGCGAGTAAAATGCACTATTAAACTGCTAGGGTAGGGCAATCAGAGACCCGATTAGATCATTTTATATTTTGGTTAATATAAGAATGCCGCGAAATTCTATCACATTTGTTCAATTTACGTCGCTCCTATTTCAGATAGCGTATTGGGCTAAGCTGCATCTCAAAGCGCATGAAATGGCGAGTAAAACGCACTATTGTAATTCTAGGGTAGGGCAAACAGAGACCCGATTAGATCATTTTATATTTTGTTTAATATAAGAATTCTGCGAAACTCTATCACATTTGTTCAATTTACGTCGCACCCATTTGATATAGCCTATTGGGCTAAGCGGCATCTCAAAGCGCATGAAATGACGAGTGAAATTCACTACTAAACTTCTAGGGTAGGGCGAACAGAGACCCGATTGGATCATTTTACATTATGGTTAATATAAGAATTCAGCGAAATTCTATCACGTTTGTGCAATTTACGTCGCTCCTATTTCAGATAGCGTATTGGGCTAAGCGGCATCTCAAAGCGCATGAAATGGCGAGCAAAATGCACTGTAAACATCTAGGGTAGGGCAAACAGAGACCCGTTTAAATCATTTTATATTTTGGTTAATTTAAGATTCAGCGAAATTCTATCACATTTGTTCAATTTACGTCGCTCCTATTTCAGGTAGCTTATTGGGCTAAGCGGCATCTCAAAGCGCATGAAATGGCGAGTTAAATGCACTACTAAACTTCTAGGGTAAGGCAAACAGAGACCCGATTAGATCATTTTATATTATGGTTAATTTAAGAATTCAGCGAAATTCTATCACATTTGTTCAATTTACGTCGCTCCTATTTCAGATAGTATATTGGGCTAAGCGGCATCTCAAAGCGCATGAAATGACGAGTGAAATGCACTATTAAACTTCTAGGGTAGGGCGAACAGAGACCCGATCAGATCATTTTACATTATGGTTAATATAAGAATTCAGCGAAATTCTATCACATTTGTTCAATTTACATCGCTCCTATTTCAGATAGCGTATTAGGCAAAGCGGCAACTCAACGCGGATGAAATGGCGAGTAAAATGCACTATTAAACTTCTAGGGTAGGGCAAACAGTGACACGATTATATCATTTCACATTATGGTTAATTTAAGAATTCAGCAAAATTCTATCACATTTGTTCAATTTACGTCGCTCCTATTTCAGATAGCGTACTGGGCTAAGCGGCGTCTTAAAGCACGTGGAATGGCGAGTAAAATGCACTATTCACCTTCTATGATAGGGCAATCAGAGACCCGATCAGATCATTTTATATTCTGGTTAATATAAGGATTCAGCAAAATTCTATCACATTTGTTCAATTTACGTCGCTCCTATTTCAGATAGCGTATTGGGCTAAGCGGCATCTCAAAGCGCATGAAATGGCGAGAAAATGCACTATTAAACTTCTAGGGTAGGGCAATCATAGACCCGATTAGATCATTTTATATTTTGGTTAATTTAAGAATTCAGCAAGACTCTATCACACTTGTTCAATTTACGTCGCTCCTATTTCAGATAGCGTACTGGGCTAGGCGGCATCTCAAAGCGCATGAAATGACGAGTGGAATGCACTATTAAACTTCTTGGTTAGGGCGAACAGAGACCCGATTAGATCATTTTACATTATGGTTAATGTAAGAATTCAGCGAAATTCTATCACATTTGTTCAATTTACGTCGCTCCTATTTCAGACAGCGTATTGTGCTAAGCGTCATCTCAAGGCGCATGAAATGGCGAGTAAAATGCACTATTAAACTTCTAGAGTAGGGCAATCAGAGACCCGATTAGATCATTTTACATTATGGTTAATATAAGAATTAAGCGAAATTCTATCACTTATGTTCAATCTACGTTGCTCCTATTTCAGATAGCGTATTGGGCTAAGCGGCATCGTAAAGCGCATGAAATGGCGAGTGAAATGCATTATTAAGCTTCTAGGGTAGGGCAAACAGAGACCCGATTAGATCATTTTATATTATGGTTAATTTAAGAACTCAGCAATATTCTATCACGTTTGCTCAATTTACGCCGCTCCTATTTCAGATAGCGTACTGGGCTAGGCGGCATCTCAAACCGCATGAAATGATGAGTGAAATGCACTATTAAACTTCTAGGTTAGCGCGAACAGAGACCCGATTAGATAATTTTATATTTTGGTTAATATAAGAACTCAGCAATATTCTATCACGTTTGCTCAATTTACGCCGCTCCTATTTCAGATAGCGTACTGGGCTAGGCGGCATCTCAAACCGCATGAAATGATGAGTGAAATGCACTATTAAACTTCTAGGTTACCGCGAACAGAGACCCGATTAGATAATTTTATATTTTGGTTAATATAAGAATTCAGCGAAATTCTATCACATTTGTTCAATTTACGCCGCTCCTATTTCAGATAGCGTACTGTGCTAGGCGGCATCTTAAGGCGCGTGGAATGGCGAGTAAAATGCACTATTAAACTTCTAGGGCAGGGCAATCAGAGACTCGATTAGATCATTTTATATTTTGGTTAATTTAAGAATTCAGCAAAATTCTATCACACTTGTTCAACTTACGTCGCTCCTATTTCAAATAGCGTATTGGGTTAAGCGGCATCTCAAAGCGCATGAAATAGCGAGTAACATGCAATATTAAACTTCTAGGGTGAGGCAAACAGAGACCCGATTAGATCATTTTACATTAAGGTTAATATAAGAATTCAGCGAAATTCTATCACATTTGTTCAACTTTCGTCGCTCCTATTTCAGATAGCGTATTGGGCTAAGCGGCATCTCAAAGCGCAAGAAATGGTGAGTAAAATGCACTATTAAACTTCTGGGGTAAGGCAAACAGAGACCCGATTAGATCATTTTATATTACGGTTAATATAAGAATGCAGCGTAATTCTATCACATTTGTTAAATTTACGTCGCTCCTATTTCAGATAGCGTACTGGGCTAGGCGGCATCTTAAAGCGCGTGGAATTGCGAGTGAAATGCACTATTAAACTTGTATGATAGGGCAAACAGAGACCCGATTAGATCATTTTATATTATTGTTAATTTAAGAATTCCGCAAAATTATATCACATTTGTTCAATTTACGTCTCTCCTATTCCAGATAGCGTACTAGGCTAGGCGGCATCTTGAAGCGCGAGAAATGGCGAGTAAAATGCACTATTAAACTTCAATGATAGGGCTCTCAGAGACCTGATTAGATCATTTCATATTTTGTTTCATATAGTAATACAGCGAAATTCTATCACATTTGTTCAATTTACGTCGCTCCTATTTCAGGTAGCGTACTGGGATAGGCGGCATCTTAAAGCGCGTGGAATGTCGAGTAAAATGCACTATTACACTTCTAGGGTAGGGCGAACGGAGACCCGATTAGATCATTTTCATTATGGTTAATATAAGAATTCAGCGAAATTCTATCACATTTGTTCAATTTCCGTCGCTCCTATTTCAGATAGCGTATTGGGCTAGGCGGGATCTAAAAGCGCGTGGAATGGTGAGTAAAATGCACTACAAACCTTCTATGATAGGGCAATGAGAGACGCGATTAGATCATTTTATATTTTGGTTAATATAAGAATTCAGCGAAATTCTATCACGTTTGTTCAAATAACGTCTCTCCTATATCAGATAGCATACTGCGCTACGCGGCATCTCAAATCGCATGAAATGACGAGCGGAATGCACTATTAAATTTCTAGGGGTAGGGCGAACAGAGACCCGATTAGATCATTTTACATTATGGTTAATATAAGAATTCAGCGAAATTCTATCACATTTTTTCAATTTACGTCGCTCCTATTTCGGATAGCGTATTGGGCTAAGCGGCATCTCAAAGCGCATGAAATGGCGAGTAAAATGCACTATTAAACTTCTAGGGTAGGGCGAACAGAGATCCGATTAGATCATTTTACATTATGGTTAATATAAGAATTCAGCAAAATTCTATCACATTTGTTCAATTTACGTCGCTCCTATTTCAGATAGCGTACTGGGCTCGGCGGCATCTTAAAGCGCGTAGAATGGCGAGTAAAATGCACTATTATACTTCTAGGGTAAGGCAAAAGAGACCCGATTAGATCGTTTTATATTACGGTTAATATAAGAATTCAGCGTAATTCTATCACATTTGTTCAGTTTACGGCGCTCCTATTTCAGATAGCGTATTGGGCTAGGCGGCATCTTAAAGCGCGTGGAATGGCGAGTAAAATACACGATTAACCTTCTATGATAGGGCAATCAGAGACCCGATTAGATCATTTTATATTTTGGTTAATATAAGAATTCAGCGGAATTCTATCACGTTTGTTCAAATAACGTCTCTTCCATTTCAGATAGCGTACTGGACTAGGCGGCATCTCAAAGCGCATGCAATGACGAGTGCATTGCACAATTAAACTTCTAGGTTAGGGCGAACAGAGACCCGATTAGATCATTTTACATTATGGTTAATATAAGAATTCAGCGAAATTCTATCACATTTGTTCAATTTACGTCGCTCCTATTTCAGATAGAGTATTGGGCTAAGCGGCATCTCAAAGCGCATGAAATGGCGAGTAAAATGCACTATTAAACTTCTCGGGTAGGGCGAACAGAGATCCGATTAGATCATTTTACATTATGGTTAATATAAGAATTCAGCAAAATTCTATCACATTTGTTCAATTTACGTCGCTCCTATTTCAGATAGCGTACTGGGCTCGGCGGCATCTTAAAGCGCGTAGAATGGCGAGTAAAATGCACTATTATACTTCTAGGGTAAGGCAAAAGAGACCCGATTAGATCGTTTTATATTACGGTTAATATAACAATTCAGCGTAATTCTATCACATTTGTTCAGTTTACGGCGCTCCTATTTCAGATAGCGTATTGGGCTAGGCGGCATCTTAAAGCGCGTGGAATGGCGAGTAAAATACACGATTAACCTTCTATGATAGGGCAATCAGAGACCCGATTAGATCATTTTATATTTTGGTTAATATAAGAATTCAGCGGAATTCTATCACGTTTGTTCAAATAACGTCTCTTCCATTTCAGATAGCGTACTGGACTAGGCGGCATCTCAAAGCGCATGCAATGACGAGTGCATTGCACAATTAAACTTCTAGGTTAGGGCGAACAGAGACCCGATTAGATCATTTTACATTATGGTTAATATAAGAATTCAGCGAAATTCTATCACATTTGTTCAATTTACGTCGCTCCTATTTCAGATAGAGTATTGGGCTAAGCGGCATCTCAAAGCGCATGAAATGGCGAGTAAAATGCACTATCAAACTTCTAGGGTAAGGCAAACAGAGCCCCGATTAGATCATTTTATATTACGGTTAATATAAGAATTTAGCGTAATTCTATCACATTTGTTCAATTTACGTCGCTCCTATTGCAGATAGCGTATTGGGCTAAGCGCCTTCTCAAAGCGCATGAAATGGCGAGTAAAATGCACCATCAAACTTCTAGGGTAAGGCATACAGAGACCCGATTACATCATTTTATATTACGGTTAATATAAGAATTTAGCGTAATTCTATCACATTTGTTCAATTTACGTCGCTCCTATTTCAGATAGCGTACTGCGCTAGGCGGCGTCTTAATGCACGTGGAATGGCGAGTAAAATGCACTATTCACCTTCTATGATAGGGCAATCAGAGACCCGATCAGATCATATTATATTTTGGTTAATATAAGGATTCAGCAAAATTCTATCACATTTGTTCAATTTACGTCGCTCCTATTTCAGATAGCGTAATGGGCTAAGCGGCATCTCAAGGCTTATGAAATGGCGAGTAAAATGCGCTATTAAACTTCTAGGGTAAGGCAAACAGAGACCCGATTAGATCATTTTATATTATGTTAATTTAAGAATTTCAACGGGAATTCTATCAGATTTGTTCAATTTACGTCGCTCCTATTTCAGATAGCGTATTGGGCTAAAGCGGCATCTCAAATCGCATGAGATGGTGTGTAAAATGGACAATTAAACCGACAGGGTAGGGCATTCAGAGACCCGATTAGATCATTTTATATTACGGTTAATATAAAAATTCAGCGTAATTCTATCACATTCGTTCAATGTACGTCGCACCTATTTCAGATAGCGTACTCGGCTAGGCGGCATCTTAAAGCGCGTGGAATGGCGAGTATTCTGTACTATTAAACTCTATGATAGGGCAATCAGTGACCCGATTAGATCATTTTATATTTTGTTTAATATAAGAATTCAGCGGAAATTCTATCACATTTGTTCAATTTACGGTCGCTCCCATTTGAGATAGCGTATTGGCTAAGCGGCATCTCAAAGCGCATGACAGGACGAGTGAAATGCACTATTAAACTTCTAGGGTAGGGGCGAACAGAGACCCGATTAAATCATTTTACATTATGGTTAATATAAGAAGTCAGCGAAATTCTATCACATTTGTTCAATTTACGTCACTCCTATTTCTGATAGCGTATTGGGCTAAGCGGCATCTCAAAGCGCATGAAATGGCGAGTAAAATGCACTATTAAACTTCTAGGGTAGGGCAAACAGGGACCCGATTTGATCATTTTACACTATGGTTAATATAAGAATTCAGCGAAATTCTATCATTTTTGTTCAATTTACGTCGCTCCTATTTCAGATAGCGTATTGGGCTAAGCGGCATATCAAGGCGCATGAAATGGCGAGTAAAATGCACTATTAAACTTCTAGGGTAGGGCAATCAGAGACCCGATTAGATCATTTTACATTATGGTTAATATAAGAATTAAGCGAAATTCTATCACTTTTGTTCACTTTACGTCGCTCCTATTGCAGATAGCGTATTGGGCTAAGCGGGATCTCAAAGCGCATGAAATGACGAGTGAAATGCACTATTAAACTTCTAGGGTAGGGCGAACAGGGACCCGATTAGATCATTTTACATTATGGTTAACATGTGAATTCAGCGAAATTCTATCACATTTGATAAATTTACGTCCCCCCTATTTCAGATAGCGTATTGGGCTTAGCGGCATCTCAAAGCGCATGAAATGGCGAATAAAATGAACTATTAAACTTCTAGGGTAAGGCAAACAGAGACCTGATTAGATCATTTTATATTACGGTTAATATAAGAATTCAGCGTAATTCTATCAGATTTGTTCAATTTACGTCGCTCCTATTTCAGATAGCGTATTGGGCTAAGCGGCATCTCAAATCGCATGAAATGGCGAGCAAAATGCACTATCAAACTTCTAGGGTAAGGCAAACAGAGACCCGATTAGATCATTTTACATTATGGTTAATATAAGAATTCAGCGAAATTCTATCACATTTGTTCAATTTACGTCGCTCCTATTTCAGATAGCGTATTGGGCTAAGCGGCATCTCAAAGCGCATGAAACGACGAGTGAAATACACTATCACACTTCTAGGGTAAGGCAAACAGAGACCCGATTAGATCATTTTATATTACGGTTAATATAAGAATTCAGCGTAATTCTATCACATTCGTTCAATTTACGTCGCTCCTATTTCAGATAGCGTACTGCGCTAGTCGGCGTCTTAAAGCACGTGGAATGACGAGTAAAATGCACTATTCACCTTCTATGATAGGGCATTCAGAGACCCGATCAGATCATATTATATTTTGGTTAATATAAGGATTCAGCAAGATTCTATCACATTTGTTCAATTTACGTCGCTCCTATTTCAGATAGCGTATTGGGCTAAGCGGCATCTCAAAGCTTATGAAATGGCGAGTAAAATGCGCTATTAAACTTCTAGGGTAAGGCAAACAGAGACCCGATTAGATCATTTTATATTATGGTTAATTTAAGAATTCAACGGAATTCTATCACATTTGTTCAATTTACGTCGCTCCTATTTCAGATAGCGTGTTAGGCTAAGAGGCATCTCAATGCGCATGAAATGGCCTGTAAAATGCACTATTAAACTTCTAGGGTACGGCAAACAGAGACCCGATTAGATCATATTATATTACGGTTAATATAAGAATTCAGTATAATTCTATCACATTCGTTCAACTTACGTCGCACCTATTTCAGATAGCGTACTGGGCTAGTCGGCATCTTAAAGCGCGTGGAATGGCGAGTAAAACGCACTATTAAACTTCTATGATAGGGCAATCAGTGACCCGATTAGATCATTTTATATTTTGTTTAATATAAGAATTCAGCGAAATTCTATCACATTTGTTCAATTTACGTCACTCCTATTTCTGATAGCGTATTGGGCTAAGCGGCATCTCAAAGCGCATGAAATGGCGAGTAAAATGCACTGTTAAACTTCTAGGGTAGGGCAAACAGGGACCCGATTTGATCATTTTACACTATGGTTAATATAAGAATTCAGCGAAATTCTATCATTTTTGTTCAATTTACGTCGCTCCTATTTCAGATAGCGTATTGGGCTTAGCGGCAACTCAAAGCGCATGAAATGGCGAATAAAATGAACTATTAAACTTCTAGGGTAAGGCAAACAGAGACCCGATTAGATCATTTTATATTACGGTTAATATAAGAATTCAGCGTAATTCTATCAGATTTGTTCAATTTACGTCGCTCCTATTTCAGATAGCGTATTGGGCTAAGCGGCATCTCAAATCGCATGAGATGGTGTGTAAAATGGACTATTAAACCGCTAGGGTAGGGCGAACTGAGACCCGATTAGATCATTTTACATTATGGTTAATATAAGAATTCAGCGAAATTCTATCACATCTGTTCAATTTACGTCGCTTCTATTTCAGATAGCGTACTGGGCGAAGCGGCATCTTAAAGCGCGTGGAATGCCGAGTAAAATGCACTATTAAAGTTCTATGATAGGGTAATCAGAGAACCGATTAGATCATTTTATATTTTGGTTTATATAAGAATTCAGCGAAATTCTATCACATTTGTTCAATTTGCGTCGCTCCTATTTCAGATAGCGTATTGGGCTAAGCGGCATCTCAAAGCGCATGAAATGCCGAGTAAAATACACTATTAAACTTCTATGATAGGGCAAACAGAGACCCGATTAGATCATTTTATATTATGGTTAATTTAAGAATTCCGCAAAATTATATCACATTTGTTCAATTTACGTCTCTCCTATTCCAGATAGCGTACTAGGCTAGGCGGCATCTTAAAGCGCGAGGAATGGCGAGTAAAATGCACTATTAAACTTCAATGATAGGGCTATCAGAGACCTGATTAGAACATTTCATATTTTGGTTCATATAATAATACAGCGAAATTCTATCACATTTGTTCAATTTACGTCGCTCCTATTTCAGGTAGCGTACTGGGCTAGGCGGCATCTTAAAGCGCGTGGAATGGCGAGTAAAATGCGCTATCACACTTCTAGGGTAGGGCGAACAGAGACCCGATTAGATCATTTTCAATATGTTTAATATAAGAATTCAGCGAAATTCTATCACATTTGTTCAATTTCCGTCGCTCCTATTTCAGATAGCGTACTGGGCTAAGCGGCATCTAAAGGCGCGTGGAATGCCGAGTAAAATGCACTATTAATCTTCAATGATAGGGCTATTAGAGACCCGATCAGATTATTTTATATTTTGGTTTATATAAGAATTCAGCGAAATTGTATCACATTTGTTCAATTTACGTCGCACCTATTTCAGGTAGCGTATTGGGCTATGCGGCATCTAAAGGCGCGTGGAATGCCGTGTAAAATGCACTATTAACCTTCTACGATAGGGCAATCAGAGACCCGATTAGATCATTTTATATTTTGGTTAATATAAGAAGTCAGCGAAATTCTATCACATTCGTTCAATTTACGTCGCTCCTATTTCAGATAGCGTGTTGGGCTTAGCGGGATCTCAAAGCGCATGAAATGGCGAGTAAAATGCACTGTTAAACTTCTAGGGTAGGGCAATCAGAGACCCGATTAGATCTTTTGATATTTTGGTTAATTTAAGAATTCAGCATAATTCTATCACATTTGTTCAATTTACGTCGCTCATATTTCAGATAGCGTATTGGGCTAAGCGGCATCTCAAAGCGCATGAAATGCCGAGTAAAATGCACTATTAAACTTCTAAGGTAAAGCAAACAGAGACCAGATTAGATCATTTTATATTACGGTTAACATAAGAATTCAGCGTAATTCTATCACATTTGTTCAATTGACGTCGCTCCTATTTCAGATAGCCTACTGGGCTAGGCGGCACCCTAAAGCGCGTGGAATGTCGAGTGAAATGCACTGTTAAACTTCTAGGGTGGGGCGAACAGAGACCCGATTATATCATTTTACATTACGGTTAATATAAGAGTTCAGCGTAATTTTATCACATTTGTTAAATTTACGTCGCTCCTATTTCAGACAGCGTAGTGGTCTAAGCAGCATCTCAAAACGCATGAAATGGCGAGTAGAATGCACTATTAAACTTCTAGGGTAAGGCAAACAGAGACACGATAAGATCATTTTATATTACGGTTAATATAAGAATTCAGCGTAATTCTATCACATTTGTTCAATTTACGTCGCTCCTATTTGAGATAGCGTACTGGGCTAGACGACATCTTAAAGCGCGTGCAATGGCGAGTAAAATGCACTATTAAACTTCTAGGGTACGGCAAACAGAGACCCGATTAGATCATTTTAAATTACGGTTAATATAAGAATTCAGCGTAATTCTATCACATTTGTTCAATTGACGCCGCTCCTATTTCAGATAGCCTACTGGGCTAGGCGGCATCCTAAAGCGCGTGGAATGTCGAGTGAAATGCACTGTTAAACTTCTAGGGTAGCGCGAACAGAGACCCGATTAGATCATTTTACATTACGGTTAATATAAGAATTCAGCGTAATTCTATCACATTCGTTCAATTTACGTCGCACCTATTTCAGATAGCGTACTCGGCTAGGCGGCATCTTAAAGCGCGTGGAATGGCGAGTAAAATGCACTATTAAACATCTATGATAGGGCAGTCAGTGACCCGATTAGATCATTTTATATTACGGTTAATATAAGAATGCAGCGTAATTCTATCACATTTGTTCAATTTACGTCGCTCCTATTTCAGATAACGTATTCGGTTAAGCGGCATCTCAAAGCGAATGAAATGGCGAGTAAAATGCACTATTAAACTTCGAGGGTAAGGCAACCAGAGTACCGAATAGATCATTTTATATTATGGTTAATCTAAGAATTCAGCGAAATTCTATCACATTTGTTCAATTTACGTCGCTCCTATTTCATATAGCGTATTGGGCTAAGCGGCATCTCAAAGCGCATGAAATGGCGAGTAAAATGCACCATCAAACTTATAGGGTAGGGCGAACAGAGAGCCGATTAGATCATTTTACATTATGGTTAATATAAGAATTCAGCGAAATTCTATCACGTTTGTTCAATTTACGTCGCTCCTATTTCAGATAGCGTACTGGGCCAACCGGCATCTCAACGCGCATGCAATGGCGAGTAAAATGCACTATTAAACTTTTAGGGTAGGGCAAACATAGACCCGATTAGATCATTTTATATTACGGTTAATATAAGAATGCAGCGTAATTCTATCACATTTGATCAATTTACGTCGCTCCTATTTCAGATAGCGTATTGGGCTAAGCGGCATCTCAAATAGCATGAAATGGCGAGTAAAATTCACTATTAAACTTCGAGGGCAAGGCAAGCTGAGTACCGATTAGATCATTTTATATTACGGTTAACATAAGAATTCAGCGTAATTCTATCACATTTGTTCAATTTACGTCGATCCTATTTCAGATAGCGTTTTGTGCTACGCGGCATCTGAAAGCGCATGAAATGGCGAGTAAATTGCTCTGTTAAACATCTAGGGTAGGGCAAACAGAGACCCGATTAGATCATTTTATATATTGTTTAATATAAGAATTCAGCGAAATTCTATCACATTTGTTCAATTTACGCCGCTCCTATTTCAGATAGCGTATTGGGCTAAGCGGCATCTCAAAGCGCATGAAATGGCCAGTAAATTGCACTATTAAACTTCTAGGGTAGGGCGAACAGAGACCCGATTAGATCATTTTACATTACGGTTAATATAAGAATTCAGCGTAATTCTATCACATTCGTTCAATTTACGTCGCTCCTATTTCAGATAGCGTACTCGGCTAGGCGGCATCTTAAAGCGCGTGGAATGGCGAGTAAAATGCACTATTAAACTTCTATGATAGGGCAATCAGTGACCCGATTAGATCATTTTATATTTTGTTTAATATAAGAATTCAGCGAAACTCTATCACATTTGTTCAATTTACGTCGCTCCTATTTGATATAGCGTATTGGGCTAAGCGGCATCTCAAAGCGCATGAAATGACGAGTGAAATGCACTATTAAACTTCTAGGGTAGGGCGAACAGAGACCCGATTAGATCATTTTACATTATGGTTAATATAAGAATTCAGCGAAATTCTATCACATTTGTTCAATTTACGTCGCTCCTATTTCCGATAGCGTATTGGGCTAAGCGGCATCTCAAAGCGCATGAAATGGCGAGCAAAATGCACTGTTATACTTCTAGGGTAGGGCAAACAGAGACCCGTTTAAATAATTTTATATTATGGTTAATTTAAGATTCAGCGAAATTCTATCACATTTGTTCAATTTACGTCGCTCCTATTTCAAATAGCGTGTTAGGCTAAGAGGCATCTCAAAGCGCATGAAATGGCGTGTAAAATGCACTATTAAACTTCTAGGGTAAGGCAAACAGAGACCCGATTAGATCATATTATATTACGCTTAATATAAGAATTCAGTATAATTCTATCACATTCGTTCAATTTACGTCGCACCTATTTCAGATAGCGTACTGGGCTAGGCGGCATCTTAAAGCGCGTGGAATGGGGAGTAAAACGCACTATTAAACTTCTATGATAGGGCAATCAGTGACCCGATCAGATCATTTTATATTTTGTTTAATATAAGAATTCAGCGAAATTCTATCACATTTGTTCAATTTACGTTGCTCCCATTTGAGATAGCGTATTGGGCTAAGCGCCATCTCAAAGCGCATGAAATGGCGAGTAAAATGCACTATCAAACTTCTAGGGTAAGGCAAACAGAGCCCCGATTAGATCATTTTATATTACGGTTAATACAAGAATTTAGCGTAATTCTATCACATTTGTTCAATTTACGTCGCTCCTATTGCAGATAGCGTATTGGGCTAAGCGCCTTCTCAAAGCGCATGAAATGGCGAGTAAAATGCACCATCAAACTTCTAGGGTAAGGCATACAGAGACCCGATTAGATCATTTTATATTACGGTTAATATAAGAATTTAGCGTAATTCTATCACATTTGTTCAATTTACGTCGCGCCTATTTCAGATAGCGTACTGCGCTAGGCGGCGTCTTAATGCACGTGGAATGGCGAGTAAAATGCACTATTCACCTTCTATGATAGGGCAATCAGAGACCCGATCAGATCATATTATATTTTGGTTAATATAAGGATTCAGCAAAATTCTATCACATTTGTTCAATTTACGTCGCTCCTATTTCAGATAGCGTAATGGGCTAAGCGGCATCTCAAGGCTTATGAAATGGCGAGTAAAATGCGCTATTAAACTTCTAGGGTAAGGCAAACAGAGACCCGATTAGATCATTTTATATTATGGTTAATTTAAGAATTCAACGGAATTCTATCAGATTTGTTCAATTTACGTCGCTCCTATTTCAGATAGCGTATTGGGCTAAGCGGCATCTCAAATCGCATGAGATGGTGTGTAAAATGGACAATTAAACCGACAGGGTAGGGCATTCAGAGACCCGATTAGATCATTTTATATTACGGTTAATATAAAAATTCAGCGTAATTCTATCACATTCGTTCAATGTACGTCGCACCTATTTCAGATAGCGTACTCGGCTAGGCGGCATCTTAAAGCGCGTGGAATGGCGAGTATACTGTACTATTAAACTTCTATGATAGGGCAATCAGTGACCCGATTAGATCATTTTATATTTTGTTCAATATAAGAATTCAGCGAAATTCTATCACATTTGTTCAATTTACGTCGCTCCCATTTGAGATAGCGTATTGGGCTAAGCGGCATCTCAAAGCGCATGAAAGGACGAGTGAAATGCACTATTAAACTACTAGGGTAGGGCGAACAGGGACCCGATTAAATCATTTTACATTATGGTTAATATAAGAATTCAGCGAAATTCTATCACATTTGTTCAATTTACGTCACTCCTATTTCTGATAGCGTATTGGGCTAAGCGGCATCTCAAAGCGCATGAAATGGCGAGTAAAATGCACTATTAAACTTCTAAGGTAGGGCAAACAGGGACCCGATTTGATCATTTTACACTATGGTTAATATAAGAATTCAGCGAAATTCTATCATTTTTGTTCAATTTACGTCGCTCCTATTTCAGATAGCGTATTGGGCTAAGCGGCATATCAAGGCGCATGAAATGGCGAGTAAAATGCACTATTAAACTTCTAGGGTAGGGCAATCAGAGACCCGATTAGATCATTTTACATTATGGTTAATATAAGAATTAAGCGAAATTCTATCACTTTTGTTCAATTTACGTCGCTCCTATTGCAGATAGCGTATTGGGCTAAGCGGGATCTCAAAGCGCATGAAATGACGAGTGAAATGCACTATTAAACTTCTAGGGTAGGGCGAACAGGGACCCGATTAGATCATTTTACATTATGGTTAACATGTGAATTCAGCGAAATTCTATCACATTTGATAAATTTACGTCGCCCCTATTTCAGATAGCGTATTGGGCTTAGCGGCATCTCAAAGCGCATGAAATGGCGAATAAAATGAACTATTAAACTTCTAGGGTAAGGCAAACAGAGACCTGATTAGATCATTTTATATTACGGTTAATATAAGAATTCAGCGTAATTCTATCAGATTTGTTCAATTTACGTCGCTCCTATTTCAGATAGCGTATTGGGCTAAGCGGCATCTCAAATCGCATGAAATGGCGAGCAAAATGCACTATCAAACTTCTAGGGTAAGGCAAACAGAGACCCGATTAGATCATTTTACATTATGGTTAATATAAGAATTCAGCGAAATTCTATCACATTTGTTCAATTTACGTCGCTCCTATTTCAGATAGCGTGTTAGGCTAAGAGGCATCTCAATGCGCATGAAATGGCCTGTAAAATGCACTATTAAACTTCTAGGGTACGGCAAACAGAGACCCGATTAGATCATATTATATTACGGTTAATATAAGAATTCAGTATAATTCTATCACATTCGTTCAACTTACGTCGCACCTATTTCAGATAGCGTACTGGGCTAGTCGGCATCTTAAAGCGCGTGGAATGGCGAGTAAAACGCACTATTAAACTTCTATGATAGGGCAGTCAGTGACCCGATTAGATCATTTTATATTTTGTTTAATATAAGAATTCAGCGAAATTCTATCACATTTCTTCAATTTACGTCACTCCTATTTCTGATAGCGTATTGGGCTAAGCGGCATCTCAAAGCGCATGAAATGGCGAGTAAAATGCACTGTTAAACTTCTAGGGTAGGGCAAACAGGGACCCGATTTGATCATTTTACACTATGGTTAATATAAGAATTCAGCGAAATTCTATCATTTTTGTTCAATTTACGTCGCTCCTATTTCAGATAGCGTATTGGGCTTAGCGGCAACTCAAAGCGCATGAAATGGCGAATAAAATGAACTATTAAACTTCTAGGGTAAGGCAAACAGAGACCCGATTAGATCATTTTATATTACGGTCAATATAAGAATTCAGCGTAATTCTATCAGATTTGTTCAATTTACGTCGCTCCTATTTCAGATAGCGTATTGGGCTAAGCGGCATCTCAAATCGCATGAGATGGTGTGTAAAATGGACTATTAAACCGCTAGGGTAGGGCGAACTGAGACCCGATTAGATCATTTTACATTATGGTTAATATAAGAATTCAGCGAAATTCTATCACATCTGTTCAATTTACGTCGCTCCTATTTCAGATAGCGTACTGGGCGAAGCGGCATCTTAAAGCGCGTGGAATGCCGAGTAAAATGCACTATTAAAGTTCTATGATAGGGTAATCAGAGAACCGATTAGATCATTTTATATTTTGGTTTATATAAGTATTCAGCGAAATTCTATCACATTTGTTCAATTTGCGTCGCTCCTATTTCAGATAGCGTATTGGGCTAAGCGGCATCTCAAAGCGCATGAAATGCCGAGTAAAATACACTATTAAACTTCTATGATAGGGCAAACAGAGACCCGATTAGATCATTTTATATTATGGTTAATTTAAGAATTCCGCAAAATTATATCACATTTGTTCAATTTACGTCTCTCCTATTCCAGATAGCGTACTAGGCTAGGCGGCATCTTAAAGCGCGAGGAATGGCGAGTAAAATGCACTATTAAACTTCAATGATAGGGCTATCAGAGACCTGATTAGAACATTTCATATTTTGGTTCATATAATAATACAGCGAAATTCTATCACATTTGTTCAATTTACGTCGCTCCTATTTCAGGTAGCGTACTGGGCTAGGCGGCATCTTAAAGCGCGTGGAATGGCGAGTAAAATGCGCTATTACACTTCTAGGGTAGGGCGAACAGAGACCCGATTAGATCATTTTCAATATGTTTAATATAAGAATTCAGCGAAATTCTATCACATTTGTTCAATTTCCGTCGCTCCTATTTCGGATAGCGTATTGGGCTAGGCGGGATCTAAAAGCGCGTAGAATGGCGAGTAAAATGCACTATTATACTTCTAGGGTAAGGCAAAAGAGACCCGATTAGATCGTTTTATATTGCGGTTAATATAAGAATTCAGCGTAATTCTATCACATTTGTTCAGTTTACGGCGCTCCTATTTCAGATAGCGTATTGGGCTAGGCGGCATCTTAAAGCGCGTGGAATGGCGAGTAAAATACACGATTAACCTTCTATGATAGGGCAATCAGAGACCCGATTAGATCATTTTATATTTTGGTTAATATAAGAATTCAGCGAAATTCTATCACGTTTGTTCAAATTACGTCTCTCCCATTTCAGATAGCGTACTGGACTAGGCGGCATCTCAAAGCGCATGCAATGACGAGTGGATTGCACAATTAAACTTCTAGGTTAGGGCGAACAGAGACCCGATTAGATCATTTTACATTATGGTTAATATAAGAATTCAGCGTAATTCTATCACATTCGTTCAATTTACGTCGCACCTATTTCAGATAGCGTACTCGGCTAGGCGGCATCTTAAAGCGCGTGGAATGGCGAGTAAAATGCACTATTAAACATCTATGATAGGGCAATCAGTGACCCAATTAGATGATTTTATATTTTGTTTAATATAAGAATTCAGCGAAACTCTATCACATTTGTTCAATTTACGTCGCTCCCATTTGATATAGCGTATTGGGCTAAGCGGCATCTCAAAGCGCATGAAATGACGAGTGAAATGCACTATTAAACTTCTAGGGTAGGGCGATCAGAGACCCGATTAGATCATTTTACATTATGGTTAATATAAGAATTCAGCGAAATTCTACCACATTTGTTCAATTTACGTCATTCCTATTTCAGATCGCGTATTGGGCTGAGCGGCATCTCAAAGCGCATGAAATGACGAGTAAAATGCCCTACTAAACTTCTAGGGTAAGGCAAACAGAGACCCGATTAGATCATTTTATATTACGGTTAATATAAGAATTTAGCGTAATTCTATCACATTTGTTCAATTTACGTCGCTCCTATTTCAGATAGCGTATTAGGCTATGAGGCATCTCAAAGCGTATGCAATGGCGAGTAAAATGCACTATTAAACTGCTAGGGTAGGGCAATCAGAGACCCGATTAGATCATTTTATATTTTGGTTAATATAAGAATGCCGCGAAATTCTATCACATTTTTTCAATTTACGTCGCTCCTATTTCAGATAGAGTATTGGGCTAAGCTGCATCTCAAAGCGCATGAAATGGCGAGTAAAACGCACTATTGTAATTCTAGGGTAGGGCAAACAGAGACCCGATTAGATCATTTTATATTTTGTTTAATATAAGAATTCTGCGAAACTCTATCACATTTGTTCAATTTACGTCGCTCCCATTTGATATAGCCTATTAGGCTAAGCGGCATCTCAAAGCGCATGAAATGACGAGTGAAATGCACTACTAAACTTCTAGGGTAGGGCGAACAGAGACCCGATTGGATCATTTTACATTATGGTTAATATAAGAATTCAGCGAAATTCTATCACGTTTGTGCAATTTACGTCGCTCCTATTTCAGATAGCGCATTGGGCTAAGCGGCATCTCAAAGCGCATGAAATGGCGAGCAAAATGCACTGTAAACTCCTAGGGTAGGGCAAACAGAGACCCGTTTAAATCATTTTATATTTTGGTTAATTTAAGATTCAGCGAAATTCTATCACATTTGTTCAATTTACGTCGCTCCTATTTCAGGTAGCTTATTGGGCTAAGCGGCATCTCAAAGCGCATGAAATGGCGAGTTAAATGCACTACTAAACTTCTAGGGTAAGGCAAACAGAGACACGATTAGATCATTTTATATTATGGTTAATTTAAGAATTCAGCGAAATTCTATCACATTTGTTCAATTTACGTCGCTCCTATTACAGATAGCGTATTGGGCCAAGCCGCATCTCAAAGCGCATGAAATGGCGAGTAAAATGCACTATCAAACTTCTAGGGTAAGGCAAACAGAGACCCGATTACATCATTTTATATTACGGTTAATATAAGAATTTAGCGTAATTCTGTCACATTTGTTCAATTTACGTCGCTCCTATTTCAGATAGCGTACTGGGCTAGGCGGCATCTTAAAGCGCGTGCAATGGCGAGTAAAATGCACTGTTAAACTTCTATGATACGGCAATCTGAGAACCGATTAGATGATTTTATATTTTGGTTAATGTAAGAATTCAGCGAAATTCAATCACATGTGTTCAATTTGCGTCGCTCCTATTTCAGATAGTATATTGGGCTAAGCGGCATCTCAAAGCGCATGAAATGACGAGTGAAATGCACTATTAAACTTCTAGGGTAGGGCGAACAGAGATCCGATTAGATCATTTTACATTATGGTTAATGTAAGAATTCAGCGAAATTCTATCACATTTGTTCAATTTACGTCGCTCCTATTTCAGACAGCGTATTGTGCTAAGCGTCATCTCAAGGCGCATGAAATGGCGAGTAAAATGCACTATTAAACTTCTAGAGTAGGGCAATCAGAGACCCGATTAGATCATTTTACATTATGGTTAATATAAGAATTCAGCGAAATTCTATCACTTATGTTCAATCTACGTTGCTCCTATTTCAGATAGCGTATTGGGCTAAGCGGCATCGTAAAGCGCATGAAATGGCGAGTGAAATGCATTATTAAGCTTCTAGGGTAGGGCAAACAGAGACCCGATTAGATCATTTTATATTATGGATAATTTAAGAACTCAGCAATATTCTATCACGTTTGCTCAATTTACGCCGCTCCTATTTCAGATAGCGTACTGGGCTAGGCGGCATCTCAAACCGCATGAAATGACGAGTGAAATGCACTATTAAACTTCTAGGTTAGCGCGAACAGAGACCCGATTAGATAATTTTATATTTTGGTTAATATAAGAATTCAGCGAAATTCTATCACATTTGTTCAATTTACGTCGCTGCTATTTCAGATAGCGTATTAGGCTAAGCGGCATCTCAAAGCGCATGACATGGCGGGTAAAACGCACTGTTAAACTTCTAGGGTAGGACAAACAGAGACCCGATTAGATCATTTTATATTTTGATTAATTTAAGAATTCAGCAAGATTCTATCACATTTGTTCAATTTACGCCGCTCCTATTTCAGATAGCGTACTGTGCTAGGCGGCATCTTAAGGCGCGTGGAATGGCGAGTAAAATGCACTATTAACCTTCTGCGATAGGGCAATCAGAGACCCGATTAGATCATTTTATATTTTGGTTAATATAAGAATTCCGCAAGATTATATCACATTTGTTCAATTTACGTCGCTCCTATTCCAGACAGCGTATTGGGCTAAGCGGCATCTCAAAGCGCATGAAATGGCGAGTAAAATGCACTATTAGACTACTAGGGTAGGGCAATCAGAGACCCGATTAGATCATTTTATATTTTGGTTAATTTAAGAAATCAGCAAGATTCTATCACACTTGTTCAATTTACGTCGCTCCTATTTCAGATAGCGTACTGGGCTAGGCGGCATCTCAAAGCGCATGAAATGACGAGTGGATTGCACTATTAAACTTCTTGGTTAGGGCGCACAGAGACCCGATTAGTTCATTTTACATTATGGTTAATGTAAGAATTCAGCGAAATTCTATCACATTTGTTCAATTTACGTCGCTCCTATTTCAGACAGCGTATTGTGCTAAGCGTCATCTCAAGGCGCATGAAATGGCGAGTAAAATGCACTATTAAACTTCTAGAGTAGGGCAATCTTAGACCCGATTAGATCATTTTACATTATGGTTAATATAAGAATTCAGCGAAATTCTATCACTTATGTTCAATCTACGTTGCTCCTATTCCAGATAGCGTATTGGGCTAAGCGGCATCGTAAAGCGCGTGAAATGGCGAGTGAAATGCATTATTAAGCTTCTAGGGTAGGGCAAACAGAGACCCGATTAGATCATTTTATATTATGGTTAATTTAAGAACTCAGCAATATTCTATCACATTTGTTCAATTTACGTCGCTCCTATTTCAGATAGCGTATTAGGCTAAGCGGCATCTCAAACCGCATGACATGGCGGGTAAAACGCACTGCTAAACTTCTAGGTTAGGGCAAACAGAGACCCTATTAGATCATTTTATATTATGGTTAATTTAAGAATTCAGCAAAATTCTATCACATTTGTTCAATTTACGTCGCTCCTATTTCAGATAGCGTACTGGGCTATGCGGCATCTTAAAGCGCGTGGAATGGCGAGTAAAATGCACTATTAAACTTCTAGGGTAGGGCAATCAGAGACTCGATTAGATCATTTTATATTTTGGTTAATTTAAGAATTCAGCAAAATTCTATCACACTTGTTCAATTTACGTCGCTCCTATTTCAGATAGCGTACTGGGCTAGGCGGCATCTCAAAGCGCATGAAATGACGAGTGGAATGCACTATTAAACTTCTAGGTTTGGGCGAACAGAGACCCGATTAGATCATTTTACATTATGGTTAATATAAGAATTCAGCGAAATTCTATCACATTTGTTCAATTTGCGTCGCTCCTATTTCAGATAGCGTATTGGGCTAAGCGGCATCTTAAAGCGCGTAGAATGGCGAGTAAAATGCACTATTATACTTCTAGGGTAAGGCAAAAGAGACCCGATTAGATCGTTTTATATTACGGTTAATATAAGAATTCAGCGTAATTCTATCACATTTGTTCAGTTTACGGCGCTCCTATTTCAGATAGCGTATTGGGCTAGGCGGCATCTTAAAGCGCGTGGAATGGCGAGTAAAATACACGATTAACCTTCTATGATAGGGCAATCAGAGACCCGATTAGATCATTTTATATTTTGGTTAATATAAGAATTCAGCGAAATTCTATCACGTTTGTTCGAATAACGTCTCTCCCATTTCAGATAGCGTACTGGACTAGGCGGCATCTCAAAGCGCCTGCAATGACGAGTGGATTGCACAATTAAACTTCTAGGTTAGGGCGAACAGAGACCCGATTAGATCATTTTACATTATGGTTAATATAAGAATTCAGAGAAATTCTATCACATTTGTTCAATTTACGTCGCTCCTATTTCAGATAGAGTATTGGGCTAAGCGGCATCTCAAAGCGCATGAAATGGCGAGTACAATGCACTATTAAACTTCTAGGTTAGGGCGAACAGAGATCCGATTAGATCATTTTATATTACGGTTTATATAAGAATTCAGCGTAATTCTATCACATTCGTTCAATTTACGTCGCACCTATTTCAGATAGCGTACTCGGCTAGGCGGCATCTTAAAGCGCGTGGAATGGCGAGTAAAATGCACTATTAAACATCTATGATAGGGCAATCAGTGACCCGATTAGATCATTTTATATTTTGGTTAATATAAGAATTCAGCGAAATTCTATCACATTTGTTCAATTTACGTCGCTCCTATTTCAGATAGCGTATTAGGTTAAGCGGCATCTCAAACCGCATGACATGGCGGGTAAAACGCACTGTTAAACTTCTAGGGTAGAGCAAACAGAGACCCTATTAGATCATTTTATATTATGGTTAATTTAAGAATTCAGCAAAATTCTATCACATTTGTTCAATTTACGTCGCTCCTATTTCAGATAGCGTACTGGGCTAGGCGGCATCTTAAAGCGCGTGGAATGGCGAGTGAAATGCACTATTAAACTTCTAGGGTAGGGCAATCAGAGACCCGATTAGATCATTTTATATTTTGGTTAATTTAAGAATTCAGCAAAATTCTATCACACTTGTTCAATTTACGTCGCTCCTATTTCAGATAGCGTACTGGGGTAGGCGGCATCTCAAAGCGCATGAAATGACGAGTGGAATGCACTATTAAACTTCTAGGTTTGGGCGAACAGAGACCCGATTAGATCATTTTACATTATGGTTAATATAAGAATTCAGCGAAATTCTATCACATTTGTTCAATTTGCGTCGCTCCTATTTCAGATAGCGTATTGGGCTAAGCGGCATCTTAAAGCGCGTAGAATGGCGAGTAAAATGCACTATTATACTTCTAGGGTAAGGCAAAAGAGACCCGATTAGATCGTTTTATATTACGGTTAATATAAGAATTCAGCGTAATTCTATCACATTTGTTCAGTTTACGGCGCTCCTATTTCAGATAGCGTATTGGGCTAGGCGGCATCTTAAAGCGCGTGGAATGGCGAGTAAAATACACGATTAACCTTCTATGATAGGGCAATCAGAGACCCGATTAGATCATTTTATATTTTGGTTAATATAAGAATTCAGCGAAATTCTATCACGTTTGTTCAAATAACGTCTCTCCCATTTCAGATAGCGTACTGGACTAGGCGGCATCTCAAAAAGCGCATGCAATGACGAGTGGATTGCACAATTAAACTTCTAGGTTAGGGCGAACAGAGACCCGATTAGATCATTTTACATTATGGTTAATATAAGAATTCAGAGAAATTCTATCACATTTGTTCAATTTACGTCGCTCCTATTTCAGATAGAGTATTGGGCTAAGCGGCATCTCAAAGCGCATGAAATGGCGAGTACAATGCACTATTAAACTTCTAGGTTAGGGCGAACAGAGATCCGATTAGATCATTTTATATTACGGTTTATATAAGAATTCAGCGTAATTCTATCACATTCGTTCAATTTACGTCGCACCTATTTCAGATAGCGTACTCGGCTAGGCGGCATCATAAAGCGCGTGGAATGGCGAGTAAAATGCACTATTAAACATCTATGATAGGGCAATCAGTGACCCGATTAGATCATTTTATATTTTGTTTAATATAAGAATTCAGCGAAACTCTATCACATTTGTTCAATTTACGTCGCTCCCATTTGATATAACGTATTGGGCTAAGTGGCATCTCAAAGCGCATTAAATGGCGAGTTAAATGCACTGTTAATCTTCTAGGGTAAGGCAAACAGAGACCCGTTTAGATCATTTTATATTATGGTTAATTTAAGAATTCAGCGAAATTCTATCACATTTGTTCAATTTACGTCGCTCCTATTACAGATAGCGTATTGGGCTAAGCGGCATCTCAAATCGCATGAAATGGCGAGCAAAATGCACTATCAAACTTCTAGGGTAAGGCAAACAGAGACCCGATTAGATCATTTTACATTATGGTTAATATAAGAATTCAGCGAAATTCTATCACATTTGTTCAATTTACGTCGCTCCTATTTCAGATAGCGTATTGGGCTAAGCGGCATCTCAAAGCGCATGAAATGACGAGTGAAATGCACTATCACACTTCTAGGGTAAGGCAAACAGAGACCCGATTAGATCATTTTATATTACGGTTAATATAAGAATTCAGCGTAATTCTATCACATTCGTTCAATTTACGTCGCTCCTATTTCAGATAGCGTACTGCGCTAGTCGGCGTCTTAAAGCACGTGGAATGACGAGTAAAATGCACTATTCACCTTCTATGATAGAGCATTCAGAGACCCGATCAGATCATGTTATATTTTGGTTAATATAAGGATTCAGCAAGATTCTATCACATTTGTTCAATTTACGTCGCTCCTATTTCAGATAGCGTATTGGGCTAAGCGGCATCTCAAAGCGCATGAAAGGACGAGTGAAATGCACTATTAAACTTCTAGGGTAGGGCGAACAGAGACCCGATTAAATCATTTTACATTATGGCTAACATAAGAATTCAGCGAAATTCTATCACATTTGTTCAATTTACGTCACTCCTATTTCTGATAGCGTATTGGGCTAAGCGGCATCTCAAAGCGCATGAAATGGCGAGTAAAATGCACTGTTAAACTTCTAGGGTTGGGCAAACAGGGACCCGATTTGTTCATTTTACACTATGGTTAATATAAGAATTCAGCGAAATTCTATCATTTTTGTTCAATTTACGTCGCTCCTATTTCAGATAGCGTATTGGGCTTAGCGGCAACTCAAAGCGCATGAAATGGCGAATAAAATGAACTATTAAACTTCTAGGGTAAGGCAAACAGAGACCCGATTAGATCATTTTATATTACGGTTCATATAAGAATTCAGCGTAATTCTATCAGATTTGTTCAATTTACGTCGCTCCTATTTCAGATAGCGTATTGGGCTAAGCGGCATCTCAAATCGCATGAAATGGTGTGTAAAATGCACTATTAAACCGCTAGGGTAGGGCGAACTGAGACCCGATTAGATCATTTTACATTATGGTTAATATAAGAATTCAGCGAAATTCTATCACATCTGTTCAATTTACGTCGCTCCTATTTCAGATAACGTACTGGGCGAAGCGGCATCTTAAAGCGCGTGGAATGCCGAGTAAAATGCACTATTAAAGTTCTATGATAGGGTAATCAGAGAACCGATTAGATCATTTTATATTTTGGTTTATATAAGAATTCAGCGAAATTCTATCACATTTGTTCAATTTGCGTCGCTCCTATTTCAGATAGCGTATTGGGCTAAGCGGCATCTCAAAGCGCATGAAATGCCGAGTAAAATACACTATTAAACTTCTATGATAGGGCAAACAGAGACCCGATTAGATCATTTTATATTATGGTTAATTTAAGAATTCCGCAAAATTATATCACATTTGTTCAATTTACGTCTCTCCTATTCCAGATAGCGTACTAGGCTAGGCGGCATCTTAAAGCGCGAGGAATGGCGAGTAAAATGCACTATTAAACTTCAATGATAGGGCTATCAGAGACCTGATTAGAACATTTCATATTTTGGTTCATATAATAATACAGCGAAATTCTATCACATTTGTTCAATTTACGTCGCTCCTATTTCAGGTAGCGTACTGGGCTAGGCGGCATCTTAAAGCGCGTGGAATGGCGAGTAAAATGCGCTATTACACTTCTAGGGTAGGGCGAACAGAGACCCGATTAGATCATTTTCAATATGGTTAATATAAGAATTCAGCGAAATTCTATCACATTTGTTCAATTTCCGTCGCTCCTATTTCAGATAGCGTACTGGGCTAAGCGGCATCTAAAGGCGCGTGGAATGCCGAGTAAAATGCACTATTAATCTTCAATGATAGGGCTATTAGAGACCCGATCAGATTATTTTACATTATGGTTTATATAAGAATTCAGCGAAATTGTATCACATTTGTTCAATTTACGTCGCACCTATTTCAGGTAGCGTATTGGGCTATGCGGCATCTAAAGGCGCGTGGAATGCCGTGTAAAATGCACTATTAACCTTCTACGATAGGGCAATCAGAGACCCGATTAGATCATTTTATATTTTGGTTTATATAAGAATTCAGCGAAATTCTATCACATTTGTTCAATTTGCGTCGCTCCTATTTCAGATAGCGTATTGGGCTAAGCGGCATCTCAAAGCGCATGAAATGCCGAGTAAAATACACTATTAAACTTCTATGATAGGGCAAACAGAGACCCGATTAGATCATTTTATATTATGGTTAATTTAAGAATTCCGCAAAATTATATCACATTTGTTCAATTTACGTCTCTCCTATTCCAGATAGCGTACTAGGCTAGGCGGCATCTTAAAGCGCGAGGAATGGCGAGTAAAATGCACTATTAAACTTCAATGATAGGGCTATCAGAGACCTGATTAGAACATTTCATATTTTGGTTCATATAATAATACAGCGAAATTCTATCACATTTGTTCAATTTACGTCGCTCCTATTTCAGGTAGCGTACTGGGCTAGGCGGCATCTTAAAGCGCGTGGAATGGCGAGTAAAATGCGCTATCACACTTCTAGGGTAGGGCGAACAGAGACCCGATTAGATCATTTTCAATATGTTTAATATAAGAATTCAGCGAAATTCTATCACATTTGTTCAATTTCCGTCGCTCATATTTCAGATAGCGTACTGGGCTAAGCGGCATCTAAAGGCGCGTGGAATGCCGAGTAAAATGCACTATTAATCTTCAATGATAGGGCTATTAGAGACCCGATCAGATTATTTTACATTATGGTTTATATAAGAATTCAGCGAAATTGTATCACATTTGTTCAATTTACGTCGCACCTATTTCAGGTAGCGTATTGGGCTATGCGGCATCTAAAGGCGCGTGGAATGCCGTGTAAAATGCACTATTAACCTTCTACGATAGGGCAATCAGAGACCCGATTAGATCATTTTATATTTTGGTTTATATAAGAATTCAGCGAAATTCTATCACATTTGTTCAATTTGCGTCGCTCCTATTTCAGATAGCGTATTGGGCTAAGCGGCATCTCAAAGCGCATGAAATGCCGAGTAAAATACACTATTAAACTTCTATGATAGGGCAAACAGAGACCCGATTAGATCATTTTATATTATGGTTAATTTAAGAATTCCGCAAAATTATATCACATTTGTTCAATTTACGTCTCTCCTATTCCAGATAGCGTACTAGGCTAGGCGGCATCTTAAAGCGCGAGGAATGGCGAGTAAAATGCACTATTAAACTTCAATGATAGGGCTATCAGAGACCTGATTAGAACATTTCATATTTTGGTTCATATAATAATACAGCGAAATTCTATCACATTTGTTCAATTTACGTCGCTCCTATTTCAGGTAGCGTACTGGGCTAGGCGGCATCTTAAAGCGCGTGGAATGGCGAGTAAAATGCGCTATTACACTTCTAGGGTAGGGCGAACAGAGACCCGATTAGATCATTTTCAATATGGTTAATATAAGAATTCAGCGAAATTCTATCACATTTGTTCAATTTCCGTCGCTCCTATTTCAGATAGCGTACTGGGCTAAGCGGCATCTAAAGGCGCGTGGAATGCCGAGTAAAATGCACTATTAATCTTCAATGATAGGGCTATTAGAGACCCGATCAGATTATTTTATATTTTGGTTTATATAAGAATTCAGCGAAATTGTATCACATTTGTTCAATTTACGTCGCACCTATTTCAGGTAGCGTATTGGGCTATGCGGCATCTAAAGGCGCGTGGAATGCCGTGTAAAATGCACTATTAACCTTCTACGATAGGGCAATCAGAGACCCGATTAGATCATTTTATATTTTGGTTAATATAAGAATTCAGCGAAATTCTATCACATTTGTTCAATTTACGTCGCTCCTATTTCAGATAGCGTATTGGGCGATACGGCATCTTAAAGCTCGTGGAATGGCGAGTAAAATTTACTATTAAACTTCTATGATAGGGCAATCAGAGACGCGATTAGATCATTTTATATTTCTGTTAATATAAGAATTCAGCGAAATTCTATCACATTTGTTCAATTTACGTCGCTCCTATTTGAGATAGCGTACTGGGCTAGACGACATCTTAAAGCGCGTGCAATGGCGAGTAAAATGCACTATTAAACTTCTAGGGTACGGCAAACAGAGACCCGATTAGATCATTTTAAATTACGGTTAATATAAGAATTCAGCGTAATTCTATCACATTTGTTCAATTGACGCCGCTCCTATTTCAGATAGCCTACTGGGCTAGGCGGCATCCTAAAGCGCGTGGAATGTCGAGTGAAATGCACTGTTAAACTTCTAGGGTAGCGCGAACAGAGACCCGATTAGATCATTTTACATTACGGTTAATATAAGAATTCAGCGTAATTCTATCACATTCGTTCAATTTACGTCGCACCTATTTCAGATAGCGTACTCGGCTAGGCGGCATCTTAAAGCGCGTGGAATGGCGAGTAAAATGCACTATTAAACATCTATGATAGGGCAATCAGTGACCCGATTAGATCATTTTATATTACGGTTAATATAAGAATGCAGCGTAATTCTATCACATTTGTTCAATTTACGTCGCTCCTATTTCAGATAACGTATTCGGTTAAGCGGCATCTCAAAGCGAATGAAATGGCTAGTAAAATGCACTATTAAACTTCGAGGGTAAGGCAACCAGAGTACCGAATAGATCATTTTATATTATGGTTAATCTAAGAATTCAGCGAAATTCTATCACATTTGTTCAATTTACGTCGCTCCTATTTCAGATAGCGTGTTAGGCTAAGAGGCATCTCAATGCGCATGAAATGGCCTGTAAAATGCACTATTAAACTTCTAGGGTACGGCAAACAGAGACCCGATTAGATCATATTATATTACGGTTAATATAAGAATTCAGTATAATTCTATCACATTCGTTCAACTTACGTCGCATCTATTTCAGATAGCGTACTGGGCTAGTCGGCATCTTAAAGCGCGTGGAATGGCGAGTAAAACGCACTATTAAACTTCTATGGTAGGGCAATCAGTGACCCGATTAGATCATTTTATATTTTGTTTAATATAAGAATTCAGCGAAATTCTATCACATTTGTTCAATTTACGTCGCACCCATTTGAGATAGCGTATTGGGCTAAGCGGCATCTCAAAGCGCATGAAAGGACGAGTGAAATGCACTATTAAACTTCTAGGGTAGGGCGAACAGAGACCCGATTAAATCATTTTACATTATGGCTAATATAAGAATTCAGCGAAATTCTATCACATTTGTTCAATTTACGTCACTCCTATTTCTGATAGCGTATTGGGCTAAGCGGCATCTCAAAGCGCATGAAATGGCGAGTAAAATGCACTGTTAAACTTCTAGGGTAGGGCAAACAGGGACCCGATTTGATCATTTTACACTATGGTTAATATAAGAATTCAGCGAAATTCTATCATTTTTGTTCAATTTACGTCGCTCCTATTTCAGATAGCGTATTGGGCTTAGCGGCAACTCAAAGCGCATGAAATGTCGAATAAAATGAACTATTAAACTTCTAGGGTAAGGCAAACAGAGACCCGATTAGATCATTTTATATTACGGTTAATATAAGAATTCAGCGTAATTCTATCAGATTTGTTCAATTTACGTCGCTCCTATTTCAGATAGCGTATTCGGCTAAGCGGCATCTCAAATCGCATGAGATGGTGTGTAAAATGCACTATTAAACCGCTAGGGTAGGGCGAACTGAGACCCGATTAGATCATTTTACATTATGGTTAATATAAGAATTCAGCGAAATTCTATCACATCTGTTCAATTTACGTCGCTCCTATTTCAGATAGCGTACTGGGCGAAGCGGCATCTTAAAGCGCGTGGAATGCCGAGTAAAATGCACTATTAAAGTTCTATGATAGGGTAATCAGAGAACCGATTAGATCATTTTATATTTTGGTTTATATAAGAATTCAGCGAAATTCTATCACATTTGTTCAATTTGCGTCGCTCCTATTTCAGATAGCGTATTGGGCTAAGCGGCATCTCAAAGCGCATGAAATGCCGAGTAAAATACACTATTAAACTTCTATGATAGGGCAAACAGAGACCCGATTAGATCATTTTATATTATGGTTAATTTAAGAATTCCGCAAAATTATATCACATTTGTTCAATTTACGTCTCTCCTATTCCAGATAGCGTACTAGGCTAGGCGGCATCTTAAAGCGCGAGGAATGGCGAGTAAAATGCACTATTAAACTTCAATGATAGGGCTATCAGAGACCTGATTAGAACATTTCATATTTTGGTTCATATAATAATACAGCGAAATTCTATCACATTTGTTCAATTTACGTCGCTCCTATTTCAGGTAGCGTACTGGGCTAGGCGGCATCTTAAAGCGCGTGGAATGGCGAGTAAAATGCGCTATTACACTTCTAGGGTAGGGCGAATAGAGACCCGATTAGATCATTTTCAATATGTTTAATATAAGAATTCAGCGAAATTCTATCACATTTGTTCAATTTCCGTCGCTCCTATTTCAGATAGCGTACTGGGCTAAGCGGCATCTAAAGGCGCGTGGAATGCCGAGTAAAATGCACTATTAATCTTCAATGATAGGGCTATTAGAGACCCGATCAGATTATTTTATATTTTGGTTTATATAAGAATTCAGCGAAATTGTATCACATTTGTTCAATTTACGTCGCACCTATTTCAGGTAACGTATTGGGCTATGCGGCATCTAAAGGCGCGTGGAATGCCGTGTAAAATGCACTATTAACCTTCTACGATAGGGCAATCAGAGACCCGATTAGATCATTTTATATTTTGGTTAATATAAGAAGTCAGCGAAATTCTATCACATTTGTTCAATTTACGTCGCTCCTATTTCAGATAGCGTATTGGGCGATACGGCATCTTAAAGCTCGTGGAATGGCGAGTAAAATTTACTATTAAACTTCTATGATAGGGCAATCAGAGACGCGATTAGATCATTTTATATTTCTGTTAATATAAGAATTCAGCGAAATTCTATCACATTTGTTCAATTTACGTCGCTCCTATTTGAGATAGCGTACTGGGCTAGACGACATCTTAAAGCGCGTGCAATGGCGAGTAAAATGCACTATTAAACTTCTAGGGTACGGCAGACAGAGACCCGATTAGATCATTTTAAATTACGGTTAATATAAGAATTCAGCGTAATTCTATCACATTTGTTCAATTGACGCCGCTCCTATTTCAGATAGCCTACTGGGCTAGGCGGCATCCTAAAGCGCGTGGAATGTCGAGTGAAATGCACTGTTAAACTTCTAGGGTAGCGCGAACAGAGACCCGATTAGATCATTTTACATTACGGTTAATATAAGAATTCAGCGTAATTCTATCACATTCGTTCAATTTACGTCGCACCTATTTCAGATAGCGTACTCGGCTAGGCGGCATCTTAAAGCGCGTGGAATGGCGAGTAAAATGCACTATTAAACATCTATGATAGGGCAATCAGTGACCCGATTAGATCATTTTATATTACGGTTAATATAAGAATGCAGCGTAATTCTATCACATTTGTTCAATTTACGTCGCTCCTATTTCAGATAACGTATTCGGTTAAGCGGCATCTCAAAGCGAATGAAATGGCGAGTAAAATGCACTATTAAACTTCGAGGGTAAGGCAACCAGAGTACCGAATAGATCATTTTATATTATGGTTAATCTAAGAATTCAGCGAAATTCTATCACATTTGTTCAATTTACGTCGCTCCTATTTCATATAGCGTATTGGGCTAAGCGGCATCTCAAAGCGCATGAAATGGCGAGTAAAATGCACCATCAAACTTATAGGGTAGGGCGAACAGAGAGCCGATTAGATCATTTTACATTATGGTTAATATAAGAATTCAGCGAAATTCTATCACGTTTGTTCAATTTACGTCGCTCCTATTTCAGATAGCGTACTGGGCCAACCGGCATCTCAACGCGCATGCAATGGCGAGTAAAATGCACTATTAAACTTTTAGGGTAGGGCAAACATAGACCCGATTAGATCATTTTATATTACGGTTAATATAAGAATGCAGCGTAATTCTATCACATTTGATCAATTTACGTCGCTCCTATTTCAGATAGCGTATTGGGCTAAGCGGCATCTCAAATAGCATGAAATGGCGAGTAAAATGCACTATTAAACTTCGAGGGTAAGGCAAGCTGAGTACCGATTAGATCATTTTATATTACGGTTAACATAAGAATTCAGCGTAATTCTATCACATTTGTTCAATTTACGTCGCTCCTATTTCAGATAGCGTTTTGTGCTACGCGGCATCTGAAAGCGCATGAAATGGCGAGTAAATTGCTCTGTTAAACATCTAGGGTAGGGCAAACAGAGACCCGATTAGATCATTTTATATATTGTTTAATATAAGAATTCAGCGAAATTCTATCACATTTGTTCAATTTACGCCGCTCCTATTTCAGATAGCGTATTGGGCTAAGCGGCATCTCAAAGCGCATGAAATGGCGAGTAAATTGCTCTGTTAAACATCTAGGGTAGGGCAAACAGAGACCCGATTAGATCATTTTATATATTGTTTAATATAAGAATTCAGCGAAATTCTATCACATTTGTTCAATTTACGCCGCTCCTATTTCAGATAGCGTATTGGGCTAAGCGGCATCTCAAAGCGCATGAAATGGCCAGTAAATTGCACTATTAAACTTCTAGGGTAGGGCAAACAGAGACCCGATTAGATCATTTTACGTTACGGTTAATATAAGAATTCAGCGTAATTTTATCACATTTGTTCAATTTACGTCGCTCCTATTTCAGATAGCGTATTGGGCTAAGCAGCAACTCAAAACGCATGAAATGGCGAGTAAAATGCACTATTAAAGTTCTAGCGTACGGCAAACAGAGACCCGATTAGATCATTTTATATTACGGTTAACATAAGAATTCAGCGTAATTCTATCACATTTGTTCAATTTACGTCGCTCCTCTTTCAGATAGGGTATTGGGCTAAGCGGCATCTCAAAGCGCATGAAATGGCGAGTAAAATGCACTATTAAACTTCTAGCGTAGGGCGAACAGTGCCCCGATTAGATCATTTTACATTATGGTTAATATAACAATACAGCGAAATTCTATCACATTTGTTCAATTTCCGTCGCTGCTATTTCAAATAGCGTATTGGGCTAAGCGGCATCTTACAGCGCATGAAATGTCGAGTAAAATGAGCTACTAAACTTCTAGGATAGGGCAATCAGAGACCCGATTAGATCATTTTATATTATGGTTAATATAAGAATTCAGCGAAATTCTATCACATTTGTTCAATTTACGTCACTCCTGTTTCAGATAGCGTATTGGGCTAAGCGGCATCTCAAAGCGCATCAAATTACGAGTGAAATGCACTATTAAACTTCTAGGGTAGGGCGGACACGGACCCGACTAGATCATTTTACATTATGGTTAATATAAGAATTCAGAGAAATTCTATCACATTTGTTCAATTTACGTCGCTCCTATTTCAGATAGCGTATTGGGCTAAGCGGGATCTTAAAGCGCATGAAATGTCGAGTAAAATGAGCTACTAAACTTCTAGGATAGGGCAATCAGAGACCCGATTAGATCATTTTATATTATGGTTAATATAAGAATTCAGCGAAATTCTATCACATTTGTTCAATTTACGTCACTCCTATTTCTGATAGCGTATTGGGCTAAGCGGCATCTCAAAGCGCATGAAATGGCGAGTAAAATGCACTATTGAACTTCTAGGGTAGGGCAAACAGGGACCCGATTTGATCATTTTACACTATGGTTAATATATGAATTCAGCGAAATTCTATCATTTTTGTTCAATTTACGTCGCTCCTATTTCAGATAGCGTATTGGGCTAAGCGGCATATCAAGGCGCATGAAATGGCGAGTCAAATGCACTATTAAACTTCTAGGGTAGGGCAATCAGAGACCCGATTAGATCATTTTACATTATGGTTAATATAAGAATTAAGCGAAATTCTATCACATTCGTTCAATTTACGTCGCACCTATTTCAGATAGCGTACTCGGCTAGGCGGCATCTTAAAGCGCGTGGAATGGCGAGTAAAATGCACTATTAAACATCTATGATAGGGCAATCAGTGACCCAATTAGATGATTTTATATTTTGTTTAATATAAGAATTCAGCGAAACTCTATCACATTTGTTCAATTTACGTCGCTCCCATTTGATATAGCGTATTGGGCTAAGCGGCATCTCAAAGCGCATGAAATGACGAGTGAAATGCACTATTAAACTTCTAGGGTAGGGCGATCAGAGACCCGATTAGATCATTTTACATTATGGTTAATATAAGAATTCAGCGAAATTCTACCACATTTGTTCAATTTACGTCATTCCTATTTCAGATCGCGTATTGGGCTGAGCGGCATCTCAAAGCGCATGAAATGACGAGTAAAATGCCCTACTAAACTTCTAGGGTAAGGCAAACAGAGACCCGATTAGATCATTTTATATTACGGTTAATATAAGAATTTAGCGTAATTCTATCACATTTGTTCAATTTACGTCGCTCCTATTTCAGATAGCGTATTAGGCTATGAGGCATCTCAAAGCGTATGCAATGGCGAGTAAAATGCACTATTAAACTGCTAGGGTAGGGCAATCAGAGACCCGATTAGATCATTTTATATTTTGGTTAATATAAGAATGCCGCGAAATTCTATCACATTTTTTCAATTTACGTCGCTCCTATTTCAGATAGAGTATTGGGCTAAGCTGCATCTCAAAGCGCATGAAATGGCGAGTAAAACGCACTATTGTAATTCTAGGGTAGGGCAAACAGAGACCCGATTAGATCATTTTATATTTTGTTTAATATAAGAATTCTGCGAAACTCTATCACATTTGTTCAATTTACGTCGCTCCCATTTGATATAGCCTATTAGGCTAAGCGGCATCTCAAAGCGCATGAAATGACGAGTGAAATGCACTACTAAACTTCTAGGGTAGGGCGAACAGAGACCCGTTTGGATCATTTTACATTATGGTTAATATAAGAATTCAGCGAAATTCTATCACGTTTGTGCAATTTACGTCGCTCCTATTTCAGATAGCGCATTGGGCTAAGCGGCATCTCAAAGCGCATGAAATGGCGAGCAAAATGCACTGTAAACTCCTAGGGTAGGGCAAACAGAGACCCGTTTAAATCATTTTATATTTTGGTTAATTTAAGATTCAGCGAAATTCTATCACATTTGTTCAATTTACGTCGCTCCTATTTCAGGTAGCTTATTGGGCTAAGCGGCATCTCAAAGCGCATGAAATGGCGAGTTAAATGCACTACAAAACTTCTAGGGTAAGGCAAACAGAGACACGATTAGATCATTTTATATTATGGTTAATTTAAGAATTCAGCGAAATTCTATCACATTTGTTCAATTTACGTCGCTCCTATTACAGATAGCGTATTGGGCCAAGCCGCATCTCAAAGCGCATGAAATGGCGAGTAAAATGCACTATCAAACTTCTAGGGTAAGGCAAACAGAGACCCGATTACATCATTTTATATTACGGTTAATATAAGAATTTAGCGTAATTCTGTCACATTTGTTCAATTTACGTCGCTCCTATTTCAGATAGCGTACTGGGCTAGGCGGCATCTTAAAGCGCGTGCAATGGCGAGTAAAATGCACTGTTAAACTTCTATGATACGGCAATCTGAGAACCGATTAGATGATTTTATATTTTGGTTAATGTAAGAATTCAGCGAAATTCAATCACATGTGTTCAATTTGCGTCGCTCCTATTTCAGATAGTATATTGGGCTAAGCGGCATCTCAAAGCGCATGAAATGACGAGTGAAATGCACTATTAAACTTCTAGGGTAGGGCGAACAGAGATCCGATTAGATCATTTTACATTATGGTTAATGTAAGAATTCAGCGAAATTCTATCACATTTGTTCAATTTACGTCGCTCCTATTTCAGACAGCGTATTGTGCTAAGCGTCATCTCAAGGCGCATGAAATGGCGAGTAAAATGCACTATTAAACTTCTAGAGTAGGGCAATCAGAGACCCGATTAGATCATTTTACATTATGGTTAATATAAGAATTCAGCGAAATTCTATCACTTATGTTCAATCTACGTTGCTCCTATTTCAGATAGCGTATTGGGCTAAGCGGCATCGTAAAGCGCATGAAATGGCGAGTGAAATGCATTATTAAGCTTCTAGGGTAGGGCAAACAGAGACCCGATTAGATCATTTTATATTATGGATAATTTAAGAACTCAGCAATATTCTATCACGTTTGCTCAATTTACGCCGCTCCTATTTCAGATAGCGTACTGGGCTAGGCGGCATCTCAAACCGCATGAAATGACGAGTGAAATGCACTATTAAACTTCTAGGTTAGCGCGAACAGAGACCCGATTAGATAATTTTATATTTTGGTTAATATAAGAATTCAGCGAAATTCTATCACATTTGTTCAATTTACGTCGCTGCTATTTCAGATAGCGTATTAGGCTAAGCGGCATCTCAAAGCGCATGACATGGCGGGTAAAACGCACTGTTAAACTTCTAGGGTAGGACAAACAGAGACCCGATTAGATCATTTTATATTTTGATTAATTTAAGAATTCAGCAAGATTCTATCACATTTGTTCAATTTACGCCGCTCCTATTTCAGATAGCGTACTGTGCTAGGCGGCATCTTAAGGCGCGTGGAATGGCGAGTAAAATGCACTATTAACCTTCTGCGATAGGGCAATCAGAGACCCGATTAGATCATTTTATATTTTGGTTAATATAAGAATTCCGCAAGATTATATCACATTTGTTCAATTTACGTCGCTCCTATTCCAGACAGCGTATTGGGCTAAGCGGCATCTCAAAGCGCATGAAATGGCGAGTAAAATGCACTATTAGACTACTAGGGTAGGGCAATCAGAGACCCGATTAGATCATTTTATATTTTGGTTAATTTAAGAAATCAGCAAGATTCTATCACACTTGTTCAATTTACGTCGCTCCTATTTCAGATAGCGTACTGGGCTAGGCGGCATCTCAAAGCGCATGAAATGACGAGTGGATTGCACTATTAAACTTCTTGGTTAGGGCGCACAGAGACCCGATTAGTTCATTTTACATTATGGTTAATGTAAGAATTCAGCGAAATTCTATCACATTTGTTCAATTTACGTCGCTCCTATTTCAGACAGCGTATTGTGCTAAGCGTCATCTCAAGGCGCATGAAATGGCGAGTAAAATGCACTATTAAACTTCTAGAGTAGGGCAATCAGAGACCCGATTAGATCATTTTACATTATGGTTAATATAAGAATTCAGCGAAATTCTATCACTTATGTTCAATCTACGTTGCTCCTATTCCAGATAGCGTATTGGGCTAAGCGGCATCGTAAAGCGCGTGAAATGGCGAGTGAAATGCATTATTAAGCTTCTAGGGTAGGGCAAACAGAGACCCGATTAGATCATTTTATATTATGGTTAATTTAAGAACTCAGCAATATTCTATCACATTTGTTCAATTTACGTCGCTCCTATTTCAGATAGCGTATTAGGCTAAGCGGCATCTCAAACCGCATGACATGGCGGGTAAAACGCACTGCTAAACTTCTAGGTTAGGGCAAACAGAGACCCTATTAGATCATTTTATATTATGGTTAATTTAAGAATTCAGCAAAATTCTATCACATTTGTTCAATTTACGTCGCTCCTATTTCAGATAGCGTACTGGGCTAGGCGGCATCTTAAAGCGCGTGGAATGGCGAGTAAAATGCACTATTAAACTTCTAGGGTAGGGCAATCAGAGACTCGATTAGATCATTTTATATTTTGGTTAATTTAAGAATTCAGCAAAATTCTATCACACTTGTTCAATTTACGTCGCTCCTATTTCAGATAGCGTACTGGGCTAGGCGGCATCTCAAAGCGCATGAAATGACGAGTGGAATGCACTATTAAACTTCTAGGTTTGGGCGAACAGAGACCCGATTAGATCATTTTACATTATGGTTAATATAAGAATTCAGCGAAATTCTATCACATTTGTTCAATTTGCGTCGCTCCTATTTCAGATAGCGTATTGGGCTAAGCGGCATCTTAAAGCGCGTAGAATGGCGAGTAAAATGCACTATTATACTTCTAGGGTAAGGCAAAAGAGACCCGATTAGATCGTTTTATATTACGGTTAATATAAGAATTCAGCGTAATTCTATCACATTTGTTCAGTTTACGGCGCTCCTATTTCAGATAGCGTATTGGGCTAGGCGGCATCTTAAAGCGCGTGGAATGGCGAGTAAAATACACGATTAACCTTCTATGATAGGGCAATCAGAGACCCGATTAGATCATTTTATATTTTGGTTAATATAAGAATTCAGCGAAATTCTATCACGTTTGTTCGAATAACGTCTCTCCCATTTCAGATAGCGTACTGGACTAGGCGGCATCTCAAAGCGCCTGCAATGACGAGTGGATTGCACAATTAAACTCCTAGGTTAGGGCGAACAGAGACCCGATTAGATCATTTTACATTATGGTTAATATAAGAATTCAGAGAAATTCTATCACATTTGTTCAATTTACGTCGCTCCTATTTCAGATAGAGTATTGGGCTAAGCGGCATCTCAAAGCGCATGAAATGGCGAGTACAATGCACTATTAAACTTCTAGGTTAGGGCGAACAGAGATCCGATTAGATCATTTTATATTACGGTTTATATAAGAATTCAGCGTAATTCTATCACATTCGTTCAATTTACGTCGCACCTATTTCAGATAGCGTACTCGGCTAGGCGGCATCTTAAAGCGCGTGGAATGGCGAGTAAAATGCACTATTAAACATCTATGATAGGGCAATCAGTGACCCGATTAGATCATTTTATATTTTGGTTAATATAAGAATTCAGCGAAATTCTATCACATTTGTTCAATTTACGTCGCTCCTATTTCAGATAGCGTATTAGGTTAAGCGGCATCTCAAACCGCATGACATGGCGGGTAAAACGCACTGTTAAACTTCTAGGGTAGAGCAAACAGAGACCCTATTAGATCATTTTATATTATGGTTAATTTAAGAATTCAGCAAAATTCTATCACATTTGTTCAATTTACGTCGCTCCTATTTCAGATAGCGTACTGGGCTAGGCGGCATCTTAAAGCGCGTGGAATGGCGAGTGAAATGCACTATTAAACTTCTAGGGTAGGGCAATCAGAGACTCGATTAGATCATTTTATATTTTGGTTAATTTAAGAATTCAGCAAAATTCTATCACACTTGTTCAATTTACGTCGCTCCTATTTCAGATAGCGTACTGGGGTAGGCGGCATCTCAAAGCGCATGAAATGACGAGTGGAATGCACTATTAAACTTCTAGGTTTGGGCGAACAGAGACCCGATTAGATCATTTTACATTATGGTTAATATAAGAATTCAGCGAAATTCTATCACATTTGTTCAATTTGCGTCGCTCCTATTTCAGATAGCGTATTGGGCTAAGCGGCATCTTAAAGCGCGTAGAATGGCGAGTAAAATGCACTATTATACTTCTAGGGTAAGGCAAAAGAGACCCGATTAGATCGTTTTATATTACGGTTAATATAAGAATTCAGCGTAATTCTATCACATTTGTTCAGTTTACGGCGCTCCTATTTCAGATAGCGTATTGGGCTAGGCGGCATCTTAAAGCGCGTGGAATGGCGAGTAAAATACACGATTAACCTTCTATGATAGGGCAATCAGAGACCCGATTAGATCATTTTATATTTTGGTTAATATAAGAATTCAGCGAAATTCTATCACGTTTGTTCAAATAACGTCTCTCCCATTTCAGATAGCGTACTGGACTAGGCGGCATCTCAAAAAGCGCATGCAATGACGAGTGGATTGCACAATTAAACTTCTAGGTTAGGGCGAACAGAGACCCGATTAGATCATTTTACATTATGGTTAATATAAGAATTCAGAGAAATTCTATCACATTTGTTCAATTTACGTCGCTCCTATTTCAGATAGAGTATTGGGCTAAGCGGCATCTCAAAGCGCATGAAATGGCGAGTACAATGCACTATTAAACTTCTAGGTTAGGGCGAACAGAGATCCGATTAGATCATTTTATATTACGGTTTATATAAGAATTCAGCGTAATTCTATCACATTCGTTCAATTTACGTCGCACCTATTTCAGATAGCGTACTGGGCTAGGCGGCATCTTAAAGCGCGTGGAATGGCGAGTAAAATGCGCTATTACACTTCTAGGGTAGGGCGAACAGAGACCCGATTAGATCATTTTCAATATGTTTAATATAAGAATTCAGCGAAATTCTATCACATTTGTTCAATTTCCGTCGCTCATATTTCAGATAGCGTACTGGGCTAAGCGGCATCTAAAGGCGCGTGGAATGCCGAGTAAAATGCACTATTAATCTTCAATGATAGGGCTATTAGAGACCCGATCAGATTATTTTACATTATGGTTTATATAAGAATTCAGCGAAATTGTATCACATTTGTTCAATTTACGTCGCACCTATTTCAGGTAGCGTATTGGGCTATGCGGCATCTAAAGGCGCGTGGAATGCCGTGTAAAATGCACTATTAACCTTCTACGATAGGGCAATCAGAGACCCGATTAGATCATTTTATATTTTGGTTTATATAAGAATTCAGCGAAATTCTATCACATTTGTTCAATTTGCGTCGCTCCTATTTCAGATAGCGTATTGGGCTAAGCGGCATCTCAAAGCGCATGAAATGCCGAGTAAAATACACTATTAAACTTCTATGATAGGGCAAACAGAGACCCGATTAGATCATTTTATATTATGGTTAATTTAAGAATTCCGCAAAATTATATCACATTTGTTCAATTTACGTCTCTCCTATTCCAGATAGCGTACTAGGCTAGGCGGCATCTTAAAGCGCGAGGAATGGCGAGTAAAATGCACTATTAAACTTCAATGATAGGGCTATCAGAGACCTGATTAGAACATTTCATATTTTGGTTCATATAATAATACAGCGAAATTCTATCACATTTGTTCAATTTACGTCGCTCCTATTTCAGGTAGCGTACTGGGCTAGGCGGCATCTTAAAGCGCGTGGAATGGCGAGTAAAATGCGCTATTACACTTCTAGGGTAGGGCGAACAGAGACCCGATTAGATCATTTTCAATATGGTTAATATAAGAATTCAGCGAAATTCTATCACATTTGTTCAATTTCCGTCGCTCCTATTTCAGATAGCGTACTGGGCTAAGCGGCATCTAAAGGCGCGTGGAATGCCGAGTAAAATGCACTATTAATCTTCAATGATAGGGCTATTAGAGACCCGATCAGATTATTTTATATTTTGGTTTATATAAGAATTCAGCGAAATTGTATCACATTTGTTCAATTTACGTCGCACCTATTTCAGGTAGCGTATTGGGCTATGCGGCATCTAAAGGCGCGTGGAATGCCGTGTAAAATGCACTATTAACCTTCTACGATAGGGCAATCAGAGACCCGATTAGATCATTTTATATTTTGGTTAATATAAGAAGTCAGCGAAATTCTATCACATTTGTTCAATTTACGTCGCTCCTATTTCAGATAGCGTATTGGGCGATACGGCATCTTAAAGCTCGTGGAATGGCGAGTAAAATTTACTATTAAACTTCTATGATAGGGCAATCAGAGACGCGATTAGATCATTTTATATTTCTGTTAATATAAGAATTCAGCGAAATTCTATCACATTTGTTCAATTTACGTCGCTCCTATTTGAGATAGCGTACTGGGCTAGACGACATCTTAAAGCGCGTGCAATGGCGAGTAAAATGCACTATTAAACTTCTAGGGTACGGCAAACAGAGACCCGATTAGATCATTTTAAATTACGGTTAATATAAGAATTCAGCGTAATTCTATCACATTTGTTCAATTGACGCCGCTCCTATTTCAGATAGCCTACTGGGCTAGGCGGCATCCTAAAGCGCGTGGAATGTCGAGTGAAATGCACTGTTAAACTTCTAGGGTAGCGCGAACAGAGACCCGATTAGATCTGAGGTGAATGTGTGCGTAATGGATAACTCCGATTTGCGTTACACGCTCAATTTATTTACAATTAATATAACAGAATAAGAACAGGTATTGTCTGCGTCGCACGGTCGTACACGTGGTGAGTCGTAAGAGGTTCTGCCTCGTGTTCTCGTATGGTGACCGCGGCGCGCGGTCAGAAAACAACAGAAAAAAAACTCGTCGCGCAATCGGCAACCGTCGTCCGTTGCCGGTCTACGACGCGCCTGTGTTCGTACACTTTTAAAGAAAGATAGACCGTAAGCATTTAAAGAAAAGAAACTAAGCGAGGGTAATATCTCGATCTTTCACGGCAGGGATGTGGTAGCAGTGCCGTAGCTGCTACATCACCCCCCTGCCAGTGATTTACCTAATCACGAAAATCCAGCTTGAAATCTGTCGAGAAATCGTACTCGCCTACCTGCGCGGGTGGTAAATTGTGGTGTTACAATATCGCGAGATACATTTGGTTCTGTGTCGGAATTATTACAATTTTTATGTGTTAAATGATCACTTACAATATACGCGGGTTTTAACCTCTCGATTGAAATTGTGACATGTTTTCCTTGACGGTCTATTAGAAAAGTTTTATGTCCGCGGCTAATGACACGATATGGTCCATCATAAGGTTGTTGTAGAATGCCTTTCGATGCGTCGTGTCGTACGAACACATGCTCGGAACTGGCAAGGTCTTTGTACACGAAGGTCCGCCGTGACCCATGGTGAGAACCTGCGACTGGGCTCAGATCCTGGAAATGTTGTCGCAGTTCCTTTACAAATGAAGTTGCGTCAGTGTCAGCTTCACCTGGACGCGGAGACAAGAATTCTCCAGGAAGTCGCAATGGTTCGCCGTACACCAACTCTGCTGTCGTTGCTTTTAAATCTTCCCTCCAGGCTGAACGAATACCCAGCAACGTGGTGGGAAGAATCTCTGTCCAACGTTGATTTTCATGGCAACGTATGGCTGCCTTTAACTGACGGTGGAACCTTTCCACCATCCCATTAGCCGCCGGGTGATATGCCGTAGTTCTTAGATGTCTGCTACCTGTTAACAAACTTAATTGTTTAAAAAGATTGGACTCAAACTGTCTACCTTGGTCCGTGGTGATCCTTAGCGGCGTTCCAAACCGAACAATCCACCCCTCGTAAAAGGCTCGAGCTACTGTGGCTGCTTCCTGGTCGCGGAGAGGTATTGCTTCAGGCCAGCGCGTAAAGCGATCCACGCAGGTAAGGCAATATCTGTATCCTTCGGAGACCGGTAGGATGACAATGTCCAAATGAACATGTTCGAACCTCGCCGATGGTCGCGAAAAAGAACCGAGGGGTGCTGATACGTGCCTGGTGATCTTGGAGCGTTGACATTGGATACAGTTCCGGGCCCATCTTCTGCAGTCTGTTTTGATCGATGGCCAAACGTACCTTTGCGTGATCAGTTTGACAGTGGCGTTGATTCCTGGATGCGATATTTTGTGTAGTGCGTTGAATGCAGTTTGACGAAACGATTTTGTGAGGAAAGGGCGAACGGTGTCTGTAGATATGTCACAGTAAATTTGTTGTGTACTTCCAGGAATGGATATGCGTTTTAAATTCAAACCGGTGTTGCCTTGTAAGTACGTCAGTAATTCCTCGTCTTCTTCTTGCGATTTGGCCAGCATTTCAAAATCCAAAGTCTCTTCGATTTCGTCCACTCTTGACAACGCATCGGCGACAACGTTATCTCGACCTGCTACGTGGCGGATGTCCGTTGAGAATTCACTAATGAAGCTGAGATATCGAAATTGTCTTGGGGTGAATTTTTCTGGTTTCTGTTGGAAAGCGTAAATGATTGGTTTATGGTCTGTGAAGATAGTGAAAGTTCTTCCCTCGATCATATGACGGAAATATTTGACTGCGAGATAGATAGCGAGTAATTCTCTGTCGTATGTAGCGTATTTCTGTTCCGTTGAGCTGAGTTTTTTTGAAAAGAAACCCAGTGGTTCCCAATTATCACCGATGCGTTGTTGAAGCGCGGCGCCAACAGCAGAATTCGAGGCGTCGCATATGATGGCCAATGGTGCGTCGATTTCAGGGTGTGTTAGTAGAGTAGCCTCTACTAACGCCTTTTTAGAGTCTTCAAATGCTGCGGTGGCGTCTGGTGTCCAATTTACAGGTGCGCTGCCTTTTATATTGTCCGCCAGCATGTCGTTCAGAGGTGCATGTACCTGTGCGGCTTTAGGTATGAAACGTCTATAAAAATTTACCATACCTAAAAACTGCCGTAATTGTTTCGCTGTGGTCGGCCGTGGATACTTTAAAATGGCCTCAACCTTTTCGGTGGATGGTCGGGTGCCTGATTCCGACACCAGGTAGCCTAAAAATTTTAACTCCGTCCTTCCGAAGATACATTTTGCAGTATTTATCACTATACCGTATTGTTTTAGCCGTTCAAAAACTATCTTGAGGTGTTGAAGGTGTTCCTCTTCGGATGTTGAAGCCACCAGTATGTCGTCAATGTATGCGAAACAAAAGTTCAAACCTCGCAACGCTTCATCGATAAAGCGCTGAAAGGTTTGAGCCGCGTTGCGTAACCCAAACGACATGAACGGAAATTCGAATAATCCGAAAGGAGTGGTAATAGCTGTCTTCGGAATATCTTCGGGTGCAACGGGGATTTGGTTGTAAGCTCGAACGAGATCAATGGTAGAAAAAATTTTCTTACCCCGCAAAGTTTGTGTAAAATCTTCAATATGCCTGACGGGATATCGGTCCGGCAAGGTCCTGGCGTTGAGAGCACGATAATCGCCACATGGTCTCCATTCGTCACTTCCTTTTTTGGGTACCATGTGCAAAGGTGACGACCAGCTACTCTCCGACGGTCGGGTTGTTCCTAATCGCGACATGGTTTCAAATTCCTTTTTGGCTGCCTGTAGCCTACCTGGTGCAAGACGCCGTGGTTTGCAGGTAACAGGTGGACCTGGTGCAGTACGAATGTGGTGCATCGTGCTGTGTTTTGGTTCGGAAGGTGTTCCTTCCGGTTTCGTAATTTCGGGAAATCGCTGGAGTAGAACATGATAAGCGGATTCCCCGAAGACTGTTTTGATGCTCGGGACGGCTTCGCGGGCAGGCATTCCTCGTGTCGAGAGAGACGTCACTTGATCTAAGAGACGGCGATTGCGAACGTCTACCATTAGTCCGAAGTGAGCGAGGAAATCGACCCCGATTATGGGCCTGGAGACGTCGGCGATTACGAATCTCCATGTGAAAACCCGACGTAACCCTAAATTGAGAGTTAAAGTCGTAGTCCCGTACGTTGCGATGGTGGTGCCATTTGCTGCGGAAAGCTCGTAGGATGATTTTTCGCGCCGTCCTCGGATCATTGCTCGTGGAAAGACACAGAGGTCGGCGCCTGTGTCGACCAAAAATTGCGTCTTCGTGTCGTGATCGATGACGAAGAGACGGCGTAAAGTCGGGCTGGGGTCGCTAGCCGTCGTTAACGACTGCCCGGAATGTTTCCCGCCTGGAAGGTGCACGGCTTAATGCAGTCCCTTGCGTCGGTACCGAAACTCCAGTGGTACCAGCATATTCCATCCTTGCCATGTGTGCGCTTCCTCGATCGAGATCCGGAACGGCTCCGAGGACGTGAACGGGATCGAGGCTCCCTATCTCTCCGCGAGGTACGATCGCTCGTCATTTCTTGACGAAGCGCCGCTATTTCTTCTCGTAGCGACAGAGCGAGCTGCGACATTTTCAGTTGCAATAAAGCCTCGAGGGACCTACCTGCGTCGATTTCCTGCGGCGCCGGGGGTGACGCTTCGGCAATTTGATGGCGATGAGGCCTGGCATCGGTGATAGCGTCCGCCAGCTCGGCCACTTTGTCCAGTTCCGTGTCCTTCTGCGTGGCTAAAATTACCTGCGTGCTCGTCGGTAACCTCCCTAGCCAAAGGGTTCGCAATAAGGCGTCTGATACTTGCGTCCCGGCTAGGCTGCGCAGATGCCTCAAAAATTGCGAAGGTTTCCGATCGCCGATTTCCTCATGCTCCAGGAGGCGTCGCGTCTTCTGCTCTTGAGACACGCTCAAACGTCGGATCAGCTCGGTTTTTAGTTTTTCATACTGACCGGTCGCTGGCGGGTTCATTATTATGTCTCGAACCTCTGTGGCGTAACGTGGATCCAGGGCACTCAGGATATACCCGAACCTGGTGCTGTCGGTGGTCACTCCGGATACCTCGAAACTCCTTTCCACCATGCTGAACCACATTTCCGGATCGCTAGGACAAAAATCCGGTATACGAACGGCGACTCTTTCTATCGACGCTCTGCTCGTGGAGGCCTTGGCAGGGATATCCATGTTCATGGCTGTATTGCTGCTTCAGCGGAGAGATCACTTACACTTTTAGCAGTTCTGCGCGAATTACACTATTGTATAAAAAGTTCACGGAAGTCTTTAAAAAAAATACAGTCGATGGAGAGAAGAGAAAAAAAAAAATTGTCTTGTCACGATCACGATCACGATCACAATCACTTCACGATCACGTCGCGATCACGTCGGGGTCACCAATAATTGAGGTGAATGTGTGCGTAATGGATAACTCCGATTTGCGTTACACGCTCAATTTATTTACAATTAATATAACAGAATAAGAACAGGTATTGTCTGCGTCGCACGGTCGTACACGTGGTGAGTCGTAAGAGGTTCTGCCTCGTGTTCTCGTATGGTGACCGCGGCGCGCGGTCAGAAAACAACAGAAAAAAAACTCGTCGCGCAATCGGCAACCGTCGTCCGTTGCCGGTCTACGACGCGCCTGTGTTCGTACACTTTTAAAGAAAGATAGACCGTAAGCATTTAAAGAAAAGAAACTAAGCGAGGGTAATATCTCGATCTTTCACGGCAGGGATGTGGTAGCAGTGCCGTAGCTGCTACAGATCATTTTACATTACGGTTAATATAAGAATTCAGCGTAATTCTATCACATTCGTTCAATTTACGTCGCACCTATTTCAGATAGCGTACTCGGCTAGGCGGCATCTTAAAGCGCGTGGAATGGCGAGTAAAATGCACTATTAAACATCTATGATAGGGCAATCAGTGACCCGATTAGATCATTTTATATTACGGTTAATATAAGAATGCAGCGTAATTCTATCACATTTGTTCAATTTACGTCGCTCCTATTTCAGATAACGTATTCGGTTAAGCGGCATCTCAAAGCGAATGAAATGGCTAGTAAAATGCACTATTAAACTTCGAGGGTAAGGCAACCAGAGTACCGAATAGATCATTTTATATTATGGTTAATCTAAGAATTCAGCGAAATTCTATCACATTTGTTCAATTTACGTCGCTCCTATTTCAGATAGCGTACTGGGCTAGTCGGCATCTTAAAGCGCGTGGAATGGCGAGTAAAACGCACTATTAAACTTCTATGGTAGGGCAATCAGTGACCCGATTAGATCATTTTATATTTTGTTTAATATAAGAATTCAGCGAAATTCTATCACATTTGTTCAATTTACGTCGCTCCCATTTGAGATAGCGTATTGGGCTAAGCGGCATCTCAAAGCGCATGAAAGGACGAGTGAAATGCACTATTAAACTTCTAGGGTAGGGCGAACAGAGACCCGATTAAATCATTTTACATTATGGCTAATATAAGAATTCAGCGAAATTCTATCACATTTGTTCAATTTACGTCACTCCTATTTCTGATAGCGTATTGGGCTAAGCGGCATCTCAAAGCGCATGAAATGGCGAGCAAAATGCACTGTTAAACTTCTAGGGTAGGGCAAACAGGGACCCGATTTGATCATTTTACACTATGGTTAATATAAGAATTCAGCGAAATTCTATCATTTTTGTTCAATTTACGTCGCTCCTATTTCAGATAGCGTATTGGGCTTAGCGGCAACTCAAAGCGCATGAAATGTCGAATAAAATGAACTATTAAACTTCTAGGGTAAGGCAAACAGAGACCCGATTAGATCATTTTATATTACGGTTAATATAAGAATTCAGCGTAATTCTATCAGATTTGTTCAATTTACGTCGCTCCTATTTCAGATAGCGTATTCGGCTAAGCGGCATCTCAAATCGCATGAGATGGTGTGTAAAATGCACTATTAAACCGCTAGGGTAGGGCGAACTGAGACCCGATTAGATCATTTTACATTATGGTTAATATAAGAATTCAGCGAAATTCTATCACATCTGTTCAATTTACGTCGCTCCTATTTCAGATAGCGTACTGGGCGAAGCGGCATCTTAAAGCGCGTGGAATGCCGAGTAAAATGCACTATTAAAGTTCTATGATAGGGTAATCAGAGAACCGATTAGATCATTTTATATTTTGGTTTATATAAGAATTCAGCGAAATTCTATCACATTTGTTCAATTTGCGTCGCTCCTATTTCAGATAGCGTATTGGGCTAAGCGGCATCTCAAAGCGCATGAAATGCCGAGTAAAATACACTATTAAACTTCTATGATAGGGCAAACAGAGACCCGATTAGATCATTTTATATTATGGTTAATTTAAGAATTCCGCAAAATTATATCACATTTGTTCAATTTACGTCTCTCCTATTCCAGATAGCGTACTAGGCTAGGCGGCATCTTAAAGCGCGAGGAATGGCGAGTAAAATGCACTATTAAACTTCAATGATAGGGCTATCAGAGACCTGATTAGAACATTTCATATTTTGGTTCATATAATAATACAGCGAAATTCTATCACATTTGTTCAATTTACGTCGCTCCTATTTCAGGTAGCGTACTGGGCTAGGCGGCATCTTAAAGCGCGTGGAATGGCGAGTAAAATGCGCTATTACACTTCTAGGGTAGGGCGAATAGAGACCCGATTAGATCATTTTCAATATGTTTAATATAAGAATTCAGCGAAATTCTATCACATTTGTTCAATTTCCGTCGCTCCTATTTCAGATAGCGTACTGGGCTAAGCGGCATCTAAAGGCGCGTGGAATGCCGAGTAAAATGCACTATTAATCTTCAATGATAGGGCTATTAGAGACCCGATCAGATTATTTTATATTTTGGTTTATATAAGAATTCAGCGAAATTGTATCACATTTGTTCAATTTACGTCGCACCTATTTCAGGTAGCGTATTGGGCTATGCGGCATCTAAAGGCGCGTGGAATGCCGTGTAAAATGCACTATTAACCTTCTACGATAGGGCAATCAGAGACCCGATTAGATCATTTTATATTTTGGTTAATATAAGAAGTCAGCGAAATTCTATCACATTTGTTCAATTTACGTCGCTCCTATTTCAGATAGCGTATTGGGCGATACGGCATCTTAAAGCTCGTGGAATGGCGAGTAAAATTTACTATTAAACTTCTATGATAGGGCAATCAGAGACGCGATTAGATCATTTTATATTTCTGTTAATATAAGAATTCAGCGAAATTCTATCACATTTGTTCAATTTACGTCGCTCCTATTTGAGATAGCGTACTGGGCTAGACGACATCTTAAAGCGCGTGCAATGGCGAGTAAAATGCACTATTAAACTTCTAGGGTACGGCAAACAGAGACCCGATTAGATCATTTTAAATTACGGTTAATATAAGAATTCAGCGTAATTCTATCACATTTGTTCAATTGACGCCGCTCCTATTTCAGATAGCCTACTGGGCTAGGCGGCATCCTAAAGCGCGTGGAATGTCGAGTGAAATGCACTGTTAAACTTCTAGGGTAGCGCGAACAGAGACCCGATTAGATCATTTTACATTACGGTTAATATAAGAATTCAGCGTAATTCTATCACATTCGTTCAATTTACGTCGCACCTATTTCAGATAGCGTACTCGGCTAGGCGGCATCTTAAAGCGCGTGGAATGGCGAGTAAAATGCACTATTAAACATCTATGATAGGGCAATCAGTGACCCGATTAGATCATTTTATATTACGGTTAATATAAGAATGCAGCGTAATTCTATCACATTTGTTCAATTTACGTCGCTCCTATTTCAGATAACGTATTCGGTTAAGCGGCATCTCAAAGCGAATGAAATGGCGAGTAAAATGCACTATTAAACTTCGAGGGTAAGGCAACCAGAGTACCGAATAGATCATTTTATATTATGGTTAATCTAAGAATTCAGCGAAATTCTATCACATTTGTTCAATTTACGTCGCTCCTATTTCATATAGCGTATTGGGCTAAGCGGCATCTCAAAGCGCATGAAATGGCGAGTAAAATGCACCATCAAACTTATAGGGTAGGGCGAACAGAGAGCCGATTAGATCATTTTACATTATGGTTAATATAAGAATTCAGCGAAATTCTATCACGTTTGTTCAATTTACGTCGCTCCTATTTCAGATAGCGTACTGGGCCAACCGGCATCTCAACGCGCATGCAATGGCGAGTAAAATGCACTATTAAACTTTTAGGGTAGGGCAAACATAGACCCGATTAGATCATTTTATATTACGGTTAATATAAGAATGCAGCGTAATTCTATCACATTTGATCAATTTACGTCGCTCCTATTTCAGATAGCGTATTGGGCTAAGCGGCATCTCAAATAGCATGAAATGGCGAGTAAAATGCACTATTAAACTTCGAGGGTAAGGCAAGCTGAGTACCGATTAGATCATTTTATATTACGGTTAACATAAGAATTCAGCGTAATTCTATCACATTTGTTCAATTTACGTCGCTCCTATTTCAGATAGCGTTTTGTGCTACGCGGCATCTGAAAGCGCATGAAATGGCGAGTAAATTGCTCTGTTAAACATCTAGGGTAGGGCAAACAGAGACCCGATTAGATCATTTTATATATTGTTTAATATAAGAATTCAGCGAAATTCTATCACATTTGTTCAATTTACGCCGCTCCTATTTCAGATAGCGTATTGGGCTAAGCGGCATCTCAAAGCGCATGAAATGGCGAGTAAATTGCTCTGTTAAACATCTAGGGTAGGGCAAACAGAGACCCGATTAGATCATTTTATATATTGTTTAATATAAGAATTCAGCGAAATTCTATCACATTTGTTCAATTTACGCCGCTCCTATTTCAGATAGCGTATTGGGCTAAGCGGCATCTCAAAGCGCATGAAATGGCCAGTAAATTGCACTATTAAACTTCTAGGGTAGGGCAAACAGAGACCCGATTAGATCATTTTACGTTACGGTTAATATAAGAATTCAGCGTAATTTTATCACATTTGTTCAATTTACGTCGCTCCTATTTCAGATAGCGTATTGGGCTAAGCAGCAACTCAAAACGCATGAAATGGCGAGTAAAATGCACTATTAAAGTTCTAGCGTACGGCAAACAGAGACCCGATTAGATCATTTTATATTACGGTTAACATAAGAATTCAGCGTAATTCTATCACATTTGTTCAATTTACGTCGCTCCTCTTTCAGATAGGGTATTGGGCTAAGCGGCATCTCAAAGCGCATGAAATGGCGAGTAAAATGCACTATTAAACTTCTAGCGTAGGGCGAACAGTGCCCCGATTAGATCATTTTACATTATGGTTAATATAACAATACAGCGAAATTCTATCACATTTGTTCAATTTCCGTCGCTGCTATTTCAAATAGCGTATTGGGCTAAGCGGCATCTTAAAGCGCGTGGAATCGCGAGTAAAATGCACTATTAAACTTTTATGGTAGGACAATCAGAGACCCGATTAGATCATTTTATATTTTGGTTAATAAAAGAATTCTGCGAAATTCTATCACATTTGTTCAATTTACGTCGCTCCTGTTTCAGATAGCGTATTGGGCTAAGCGGCATCTCAAAGCGCATCAAATTACGAGTGAAATGCACTATTAAACTTCTAGGGTAGGGCGGACAGGGACCCGACTAGATCATTTTACATTATGGTTAATATAAGAATTCAGAGAAATTCTATCACATTTGTTCAATTTACGTCGCTCCTATTTCAGATAGCGTATTGGGCTAAGCGGGATCTTAAAGCGCATGAAATGTCGAGTAAAATGAGCTACTAAACTTCTAGGATAGGGCAATCAGAGACCCGATTAGATCATTTTATATTATGGTTAATATAAGAATTCAGCGAAATTCTATCACATTTGTTCAATTTACGTCACTCCTATTTCTGATAGCGTATTGGGCTAAGCGGCATCTCAAAGCGCATGAAATGGCGAGTAAAATGCACTATTGAACTTCTAGGGTAGGGCAAACAGGGACCCGATTTGATCATTTTACACTATGGTTAATATATGAATTCAGCGAAATTCTATCATTTTTGTTCAATTTACGTCGCTCCTATTTCAGATAGCGTATTGGGCTAAGCGGCATATCAAGGCGCATGAAATGGCGAGTCAAATGCACTATTAAACTTCTAGGGTAGGGCAATCAGAGACCCGATTAGATCATTTTACATTATGGTTAATATAAGAATTAAGCGAAATTCTATCACTTTTGTTCAATTTACGTCGCTCCTATTTCAGATAGCGTATTGGGCTAAGCGGGATCTCAAAGCGCATGAAATGACGAGTGAAATGCACTATTAAAGTTCTAGGGTAGGGCGAACAGGGACCCGATTAGATCATTTTACATTATGGTTAATATATGAATTCAGCGAAATTCTATCACATTTGATAAATTTACGTCGCCCCTATTTCAGATAGCGTATTGGGCTTAGCGGCATCTCAAAGCGCATGAAATGGCGAATAAAATGAACTATTAAACTTCTAGGGTAAGGCAAACAGGGACCCGATTAGATCATTTTATATTACGGTTAATATAAGAATTCAGCGTAATTCTATCAGATTTGTTCAATTTACGTCGCTCCTATTTCAGATAGCGTATTGGGCTAAGCGGCATGTCAAATCGCATGATATGGTGTGTAAAATGGACTATTAAACCGCTAGGATAGGGCGAACTGAGACCCGATTATATCATTTTACATTATGGTTAATATAAGAATTCAGCGAAATTCTATCACATTTGTTCAATTTACGTCGCTCCTATTTCAGATAGCGTATTGGGCGAAGCGGCATCTTAAAGCGCGTGGAATGGCGAGTAAAATGCACTATTAAAGTTCTATGATAGGGCAATCAGAGAACCGATTAGATCATTTTATATTTTGGTTTATATAAGAATTCAGCGTAATTCTATCACATTTGTTCCATTTACGTTGCTCCTATTTCAAATAGCGTATTGGTCTAAGCGGCATCTCAAAGCGCATGAAATGCCGAGTAAAATGCACTATTAAACTTCTAGGGTAGGGCAAACAGATACCCGATTAGATCATTTTATATTATGGTTAATTTAAGAATTCCGCAAAATTATATCACATTTGTTCAATTTACGTCTCTCCTATTCCAGATAGCGTACTAGGCTAGGCGGCATCTTAAAGCGCGAGGAATGGCGAGTAAAATGCACTATTAAACTTCAATGATAGGGCTATCAGAGACCTGATTAGATCATTTCATATTTTGGTTCATATAATAATACAGCGAAATTCTATCACATTTGTTCAATTTACGTCGCTCCTATTTCAGGTAGCGTACTGGGCTAGGCGGCATCTTAAAGCGCGTGGAATGGCGAGTAAAATGCACTATTACACTTCTAGGGTAGGGCGAACAGAGACCCGATTAGATCATTTTACATTATGGTTAATATAAGAATTCAGCGAAATTCTATCACATTTGTTCAATTTGCGTCGCTCCTATTTGAGATAGCGTATTGGGCTAAGCGGCATCTCAAAGCGCATGAAATGGCGAGTAACATGCACTATTAAACTTCTAGGGTAAGGCAAACAGAGACCCGATTAGCTCATTTTATATTACGGTTAATATAAGAATTCAGCGTAATTCTATCACATTTGCTTAATTTACGTCGGTCCTATTTCAAATAGTATACTAGGCTAGGCGGCATCTTAAAGCGCGTGGAATGGCGAGTAAAATGTACTATTAATCTTCAATGATAGGGCTATTAGAGACCCAATTAGATTATTTTATATTTTGGTTTATATATGAATTCAGCGAAATTCTACCACATTTGTTCAATTTACGTCGCTCCTATTTCAGATAGCGTACTGGGCTAGGCGGCATCTTAAAGCGCGTGAAATGGCGAGTAAAATGCACTATTAAACTTCTATGATAGGGCAATCAGAGACCCGATTAGATCATTTTATATTACGGTTAATATAAGAATTCAGCGTAATTCTATCACATTTGTTCAATTTACGTCGCTCCTATTTCAGATAGCGAATTGGTCTAAGCAGCATCTCAAAGCGCATGAAATGGCGAATAAAATGCAGTATTAAACTTCTAGGGTAAGGCAAACATAGACCCGATTAGATCATTTTATATTACGGTTAATATAAGAATTCAGCGTAATTCTATCACATTTGTTCAATTTTCGTCGCTCCTATTTCAGATAGCGTGTTGGGCTAAGCGGCATCTTAAAGCGAGTGGAATGGCAAGTAAAATGCACTGTTAAACTTCTAGGGTAGGGCGAACAGAGAGCCGATTAGATCATTTTACATTATGGTTAATATAAGAAGTCAGCGAAATTTTATCACATTTGTTCAATTTACGTCGCTCCTATTTCAGATAGCGTATTGGGCTAAGCAGCAACTCAAAACGCATGAAATGGCGAGTAAAATGCACTATTAAAGTTCTAGCGTACGGCAAACAGAGACCCGATTAGATCATTTTATATTACGGTTAACATAAGAATTCAGCGTAATTCTATCACATTTGTTCAATTTACGTCGCTCCTCTTTCAGATAGGGTATTGGGCTAAGCGGCATCTCAAAGCGCATGAAATGGCGAGTAAAATGCACTATTAAACTTCTAGCGTAGGGCGAACAGTGCCCCGATTAGATCATTTTACATTATGGTTAATATAACAATACAGCGAAATTCTATCACATTTGTTCAATTTCCGTCGCTGCTATTTCAAATAGCGTATTGGGCTAAGCGGCATCTTAAAGCGCGTGGAATCGCGAGTAAAATGCACTATTAAACTTTTATGGTAGGACAATCAGAGACCCGATTAGATCATTTTATATTTTGGTTAATAAAAGAATTCTGCGAAATTCTATCACATTTGTTCAATTTACGTCGCTCCTGTTTCAGATAGCGTATTGGGCTAAGCGGCATCTCAAAGCGCATCAAATTACGAGTGAAATGCACTATTAAACTTCTAGGGTAGGGCGGACAGGGACCCGACTAGATCATTTTACATTATGGTTAATATAAGAATTCAGAGAAATTCTATCACATTTGTTCAATTTACGTCGCTCCTATTTCAGATAGCGTATTGGGCTAAGCGGGATCTTACAGCGCATGAAATGTCGAGTAAAATGAGCTACTAAACTTCTAGGATAGGGCAATCAGAGACCCGATTAGATCATTTTATATTATGGTTAATATAAGAATTCAGCGAAATTCTATCACATTTGTTCAATTTACGTCACTCCTATTTCTGATAGCGTATTGGGCTAAGCGGCATCTCAAAGCGCATGAAATGGCGAGTAAAATGCACTATTGAACTTCTAGGGTAGGGCAAACAGGGACCCGATTTGATCATTTTACACTATGGTTAATATAAGAATTCAGCGAAATTCTATCATTTTTGTTCAATTTACGTCGCTCCTATTTCAGATAGCGTATTGGGCTAAGCGGCATATCAAGGCGCATGAAATGGCGAGTCAAATGCACTATTAAACTTCTAGGGTAGGGCAATCAGAGACCCGATTAGATCATTTTACATTATGGTTAATATAAGAATTAAGCGAAATTCTATCACTTTTGTTCAATTTACGTCGCTCCTATTTCAGATAGCGTATTGGGCTAAGCGGGATCTCAAAGCGCATGAAATGACGAGTGAAATGCACTATTAAAGTTCTAGGGTAGGGCGAACAGGGACCCGATTAGATCATTTTACATTATGGTTAATATATGAATTCAGCGAAATTCTATCACATTTGATAAATTTACGTCGCCCCTATTTCAGATAGCGTATTGGGCTTAGCGGCATCTCAAAGCGCATGAAATGGCGAATAAAATGAACTATTCAACTTCTAGGGTAAGGCAAACAGGGACCCGATTAGATCATTTTATATTACGGTTAATATAAGAATTCAGCGTAATTCTATCAGATTTGTTCAATTTACGTCGCTCCTATTTCAGATAGCGTATTGGGCTAAGCGGCATGTCAAATCGCATGATATGGTGTGTAAAATGGACTATTAAACCGCTAGGATAGGGCGAACTGAGACCCGATTATATCATTTTACATTATGATTAATATAAGAATTCAGCGAAATTCTATCACATTTGTTCAATTTACGTCGCTCCTATTTCAGATAGCGTATTGGGCGAAGCGGCATCTTAAAGCGCGTGGAATGGCGAGTAAAATGCACTATTAAAGTTCTATGATAGGGCAATCAGAGAACCGATTAGATCATTTTATATTTTGGTTTATATAAGAATTCAGCGTAATTCTATCACATTTGTTCCATTTACGTTGCTCCTATTTCAAATAGCGTATTGGTCTAAGCGGCATCTCAAAGCGCATGAAATGCCGAGTAAAATGCACTATTAAACTTCTAGGGTAGGGCAAACAGATACCCGATTAGATCATTTTATATTATGGTTAATTTAAGAATTCCGCAAAATTATATCACATTTGTTCAATTTACGTCTCTCCTATTCCAGATAGCGTACTAGGCTAGGCGGCATCTTAATGCGCGAGGAATGGCGAGTAAAATGCACTATTAAACTTCAATGATAGGGCTATCAGAGACCTGATTAGATCATTTCATATTTTGGTTCATATAATAATACAGCGAAATTCTATCACATTTGTTCAATTTACGTCGCTCCTATTTCAGGTAGCGTACTGGGCTAGGCGGCATCTTAAAGCGCGTGGAATGGCGAGTAAAATGCACTATTACACTTCTAGGGTAGGGCGAACAGAGACCCGATTAGATCATTTTACATTATGGTTAATATAAGAATTCAGCGAAATTCTATCACATTTGTTCAATTTGCGTCGCTCCTATTTGAGATAGCGTATTGGGCTAAGCGGCATCTCAAAGCGCATGAAATGGCGAGTAACGTGCACTATTAAACTTCTAGGGTAAGGCAAACAGAGACCCGATTAGCTCATTTTATATTACGGTTAATATAAGAATTCAGCGTAATTCTATCACATTTGCTTAATTTACGTCGGTCCTATTTCAAATAGCATACTAGGCTAGGCGGCATCTTAAAGCGCGTGGAATGGCGAGTAAAATGTACTATTAATCTTCAATGATAGGGCTATTAGAGACCCAATTAGATTATTTTATATTTTGGTTTATATATGAATTCAGCGAAATTCTACCACATTTGTTCAATTTACGTCGCTCCTATTTCAGATAGCGTACTGGGCTAGGCGGCATCTTAAAGCGCGTGAAATGGCGAGTAAAATGCACTATTAAACTTCTATGATAGGGCAATCAGAGACCCGATTAGATCATTTTATATTACGGTTAATATAAGAATTCAGCGTAATTCTATCACATTTGTTCAATTTACGTCGCTCCTATTTCAGATAGCGAATTGGTCTAAGCAGCATCTCAAAGCGCATGAAATGGCGAATAAAATGCAGTATTAAACTTCTAGGGTAAGGCAAACATAGACCCGATTAGATCATTTTATATTACGGTTAATATAAGAATTCAGCGTAATTCTATCACATTTGTTCAATTTTCGTCGCTCCTATTTCAGATAGCGTGTTGGGCTAAGCGGCATCTTAAAGCGAGTGGAATGGCAAGTAAAATGCACTGTTAAACTTCTAGGGTAGGGCGAACAGAGAGCCGATTAGATCATTTTACATTATGGTTAATATAAGAATTCAGCGAAATTCTATCGCGTTTGTTCAATTTACGTCGCTCCTATTTCGGATAGCGTATTAGGTAAAGCGTCAACTAAACGCGCATGAAATGGCGACTAAAATGCACTATTAAACTTCTAGGGTAGGGCAAGCAGTGACACGATTATATCATTTCACATTATGGTTAATATAAGAATTCAGCGAAATTCTATCACATTTGTTCAATTTACGTCGCTCCTATTTCAGATAAAGTATTGGGCTATGCGGCATCTCAAAGCGCATGAAATGGCGAGTAAAATGCACTATCAAACATCTAAGGTAAAGCAAACAGAGACCAGATTAGATCATTTTATATTACGGTTAACATAAGAATTCAGCGTAATTCTATCACATTTGTTCAATTGACGTCGCTCCTATTTCAGATAGCCTACTGGGCTGGGCGGCATCCTAAAGCGCGTGGAATGTCGAGTGAAATGCACTGTTAAACTTCTAGGGTGGGGCGAACAGAGACCCGATTATATCATTTTACATTACGGTTAATATAAGAATTCAGCGTAATTTTATCACATTTGTTCAATTTACGTCACTCCTATTTCAGACAGCGTATTGGGCTAAGCAGCATCTCAAAACGCATGAAATGGCGAGTAAAATGCACTATTAAACTTCTAGGGTAAGGCAAACAGAGACACGATAAGATCATTTTATATTACGGTTAATATAAGAATTCAGCGTAATTCTATCACATTTGTTCAATTTACGTCGCTCCTATTTGAGATAGCGTACTGGGCTAGACGACATCTTAAAGCGCGTGCAATGGCGAGTAAAATTCACTATTAAACTTCTAGGGTACGGCAAACAGAGACCCGATTAGATCATTTTAAATTACGGTTAATATAAGAATTGAGCCTAATTCTATCACGTTTGTTCAATTGACGTCGCTCCTATTTCAGATAGCCTACTGGGCTAGGCGGCATCCTAAAGCGCGTGGAATGTCGAGTGAAATGCACTGTTAAACTTCTAGGGTAGTGCGAACAGAGACCCGATTAGATCATTTTACATTATGGTTAATATAAGAATGCAGCGTAATTCTATGATATTTGTTCAATTTACGTCGCTCCCATTTCAGGTAGCGTATTGGGCTAAGCGGCATCTCAAAGCGCATGAAATGGCGAGTGAACTGCACTATTACACTTCTAGGGTAGTGCGAGCAGAGTCCCGATTAGATCATTTTCATTATGGTTAATATAAGAATTCAGCGAAATTCTATCACGTTTGTTCCATTTACGTCGCTCCTATTTCAGATAGCGTATTGGGCTAAGCGGCATCTCAAAGCGCATGAAATGGCGAGTGAAATGCACGATTAAACTTCTTGGGTAAAGCAAACAGACACCCGATTAGATCATTTTATATTACGGTTAATATAAGAATGCAGCGTAATTCTATCACATTTGTTCAATTTACGTCGCTCCTATTTCAGATAACGTATTCGGTTAAGCGGCATCTCAAAGCGAATGAAATGGCGAGTAAAATGCACTATTAAACTTCGAGGGTAAGGCAACCAGAGTACCGATTAGATCATTTTATATTATGGTTAATCTAAGAATTCAGCGAAATTCTATCACATTTGTTCAACTTACGTCGCTCCTATTTCAGATAGCGTATTGGGCTAAGCGGCATCTCAAAGCGCATGAAATGGCGAGTAAAATGCACCGTCAAACTTCTAGGGTAGGGCAAACATAGACCCGATTAGATCATTTTATATTACGGTTAATATAAGAATGCAGCGTAATTCTATCACATTTGATCAATTTACGTCGCTCCTATTTCAGATAGCGTACTGGGCTAAGCGGCATCTCAAATAGCATGATATGGCGAGTAAAATGCACTATTAAACTTCGAGGGTAAGGCAACCAGAGTACCGATTAGATCATTTTATATTACGGTTAACATAAGAATTCAGCGTAATTCTATCACATTTGTTCAATTTACGTCGCTCCTATTTCAGATAGCGTTTTGTGCTTAGCGGCATCTGAAAGCGCATGAAATGGCGAGTAAATTGCACTATTAAACATCTTGGGTAGGGCAAACAGAGACCCGATTAGATCATTTTATATATTGTTTAATACAAGAATTCAGCGAAATTCTATCACATTTGTTCAATTTACGCCGCTCCTATTTCAGATAGCGTATTGGGCTAAGCGGCATCTCAAAGCGCATGAAATGGCGAGTAAATTGCACTATTAAACTTCTAGGGTAGGGCAAACAGAGACCCGATTAGATCATTTTACGATACGGTTAATATAAGAATTCAGCGTAATTTTATCACATTTGTTCAATTTCCGTCGCTCCTATTTCAGATAGCGTATTGGGCTAAGCGGCATCTCAAAGCGCAACAAATTACGAGTGAAATGCACTATTAAACTTCTAGGGTAGGGCGAACAGGGACCCGACTAGATCATTTTACATTATGGTTAATATAAGAATTCAGAGAAATTCTATCACATTTGTTCAATTTACGTCGCTCCTATTTCAGATAGCGTATTGGGCTAAGCGAGATCTTAAAGCGCATGAAATGTCGAGTAAAATGAGTTACTAAACTTCTAAGATAGGGCAATCAGAGACCCGATTAGATCATTTTATATTATGGTTAATATAAGAATTCAGCGTAATTTTATCACATTTGTTCAATTTACGTCGCTCCTACTTCAGATAGCGGATTGGGCTAGGCGGAGCCTTAAAGAGCATGAAATGACGAGCAAAATGCACTATTCAACTTCTATGATAGGGCAATCAGAGACCCGATTACATCATTTTAAATTATGGTTAATATAAGAATTCTGCGTAATACAATCACATTTGTTCAATTTACGTCGCTCCAATTTCAGATAGCGGATTGGGCTAGGTGGCATCTTAAAGCGTATGAAATTACGTGTGAAATGCACTATTAAACTTCTATGATAGGGCAATCAGAGACCCGATTAGATCATTTTAAATTATGGTTAATATAAGAATTCTGCGTAATACAATCACATTTGTTCAATTTACGTCGCTCCAATTTCAGATAGTGGATTGGGCTAGACTGCACCTTGAAGCGCATCAAATGACGAGTAAAATGCACTACTAACCTTCTATGATAGGGCAAACAGAGACCCGATTAGATCATTTTATATTATTGTTAATATAAGAATTCAACGTAATTTTATCACATTTGTTCAATTTACGTCGCTCCTATTTCAGATAGCGTATTGGGCTAAGCACCACCTTCAAGCGCATGAAATGACGAGTAAAATGCACTATTAAACTTCTATGATAGTGCAATCAGAGACCCGATTAGGTCATTTTATATTATGGTTAATATAAGAATTCAGCGAAATTCTATCATATTTGTTCAATTTACGTCGCTCCTATTTCAGATAGCGTATTGGGCTAAGCGGAACCTTAAAGCGCATGAAATGACGAATAAAATGAACTATTAAACTTCTATGATAGGGCAATCACAGACCAGATTAGATCCTTTTATATTATTGTTAATATAAGAATTCAGCGTAATTTTATCACATTTGTGCAATTTACGTCGCCCCTATTTCAGATAGCGTATTGGGCTAGGCGGCACCATAAAGCGCATGAAATATCGAGTAAAATGCACTATTAAACTTCTAGGGTAGGGCAAACAGAGACCCGATTAGATCATTTTATATTATGGTTAATTTAAGAATTCAGCGAAATTCTATCACATTTGTTCAATTTACGTAGCTCCTATTTCAGATAGCGTATTGGGCTAGGCGGCATCTCAAAGCGCATGAAATGGAGAGTAAAATGCACTGCCAAACTTCTAGGGTAGGGCGAACAGAGACCCGATTAGATCATTTTACATTATGGTTAATACAAGAATTCAGCGAAATTCTATCACATTTGTTCAATTTACGTCGCTCCTATTTCAGATAGCGTATTGGGCTAAGCAGCATCTCAAAACGCATGAAAGGGCGAGTAAAATGCACTATTAAACTTTTAGGGTAAGGCAAACAGAGACACGATAAGATCGTTTCATATTACGGTTAATATAAGAATTCAGCGTAATTCTATCACATTTGTTCAATTTACGTCGCTCCTATTTGAGATAGCGTACTGGGCTAGACGGCATCTTAAAGCGCGTGCAATGGCGAGTAAAATGCACTATTAAACTTCTGGGGTACGGCAAACAGAGACCCGATTAGATAATTTTAAATTACGGTTAATATAAGAATTCAGCGTAATTCTATCACATTTGTTCAATTGACGTCGCTCCTATTTCAGATAGCCTACTGGGCTAGGCGGCATCCTAAAGCGCGTGGCATGTCGAGTGAAATGCACTGTTAAACTTCTAGGGTAGTGCCAACAGAGACCCGATTAGATCATTTTACATTATGGTTAATATAAGAATTCAGCGAAATTCTATCACATTTGTTCAATTTAAGTCGCTCCTATTTCAGTTAGCGTATTGGGCTAAGCGGCACCTCAAAGCGCATGAAATGGCGAGTAAAATGCACTATCGAACTTCTAGGGTACGGCAAACAGAGACCCGATGGGATCATTTTATATTACGGTTAATATAAGAATGCAGCGTAATTCTATCACATTTGTTCAATTTACGCCGCTACTATTTCAGATAGCGTATTGGGCTAAGCGGCATCTCAAAGCGCATTAAATGGCGAGTAAATTGCACAATTAAACTTCTAGGGTACGGCAAACAGAGACCCGATTAGATCATTTTATATTACGGTTAATTTAAGAATTTAGCGAAATTCTAATACATTTGATCAATTTACGTCGCTCCTATTTCAGATAGCGTACTGGGCTAAGCGGCATCTCAAATAGCATGAAATGGCGAATAAAATGCACTATTACACTTCTAGGGTAAGGCAAACAGAGACCAGATTAGATCATTTTATATTACGGTTAACATAAGAATTCAGTGTAATTCTATCACATTTGTTCAATTTACGTCGCTCCTATTTCAGATAGCGTTTTGGGCTTAGCGGCATCTGAAAGCGCATGAAATGGCGAGTAAATTGCACTATTAAACATCTAGGGTAGGGCAAACAGAGACCCGATTAGATCATTTTATATATTGTTTAATATAAGAATTCAGCGAAATTCTATCACATTTGTTCAATTTACGCCGCTCCTATTTCGGATAGCGTATTGGGCTAAGCAGCATCTCAAAACGCATGAAATGACGAGTAAAATGCACTATTAAACTTCTAGTGTAAGGCAAACAGAGACCCGATAAGATCATTTTATATTACGGTTAATATAAGAATTCATCGTAATTCTATCACATTTGTTCAATTTACGTCGCTCCTCTTTCAGATAGCGTATTGGGCTAAGCGGCATCTCAAAGCGCATGAAATGGTGTGAAAAATGCTCTATCAAACTTCTAGGGTGGGGCGAACGGAGAGCCGATTATATCATTTTACATTATGGTTAATATAAGAATTCAGCGAAATTCTATCACATTTGTTCAATTTACGTCGCTCCTATTTCAGATAGCGTATTGGGCTAAGCGGCATCTCAAAGCGCATGAAATGGTGAGTAAAATGCACTGCCAAACTTCTAGGGTAGGGCGAACAGAGACCCGATTAGATCATTTTACATTATGGTTAATATGAGAATTCAGCGAAATTCTATCACATTTGTTCAATTTACGTCGCTCCTATTTCAGATAGCGTATTGGGCTAAGCGGCATCTCACAGCGCATGAAATGACGAGTAAAATGCAATATTAAACTTCTAGGGTAGGGCGAACGGAGACCCGATTAGATCATTTTACATTATGGTTAATATAAGAATTCAGCGAAATTCTATCACATTTGTTCAATTTACGTCGATCCTATTTCAGATAGCGTATTGGGCTAAGCGAGATCTTAAAGCGCATGAAATGTCGAGTAAAATGGGCTACTAAACTTCTAAGATAGGGCAATCAGAGACCCGATTAGATCATTTTATATTATGGTTAATATAAGAATTCAGCGTAATTTTATCACATTTGTTCAATTTACGTCGCTCCTACTTCAGATAGCGGATTGGGCTAGGCGGAGCCTTAAAGAGCATGAAATGACGAGTAAAATGCGCTACTAACATTCTATGATAGGGCAATCAGAGACCAGATTATATCATTTTATATTATGGTTAATATAAGAATTCAGCGAAATTCTATCACGTTTGTTCAATTTACGTTGCTCCTATTTGAGATAGCGTATTGGGCTCAGCGGCACCTTAAAGCACATGGAATGATGAGTAATATGCACTATTAAAATTCTAGGGTAGGGCAAACAGAGACCCGATTAGATCATTTCATATTATGGTTAATTTAAGAATTCAGCGAAACTCTATCACCCTTGTTCAATTTACGTAGCTCTAATTTCAGATAGCGTATTGGGCTAGGCGGCACCTAAAAGCGCATGAAATGACGAGTAAAATGCACTATTCAACTTCTATGATAGGGCAATCAGAGACCCGATTACATCATTTTAAATTATGGTTAATATAAGAATTCTGCGTAATACAATCACATTTGTTCAATTTACGTCGCTCCAATTTCAGATAGCGGATTGGGCTAGGTGGCATCTTAAAGCGTATGAAATTACGTGTGAAATGCACTACTAACCTTCTATGATAGGGCAAACAGAGACCCGATTAGATCATTTTATAATATGGTTAATTTAAGAATTCAGCGAAATTCTATCTCATTTGTTCAATTTACGTCGCTCCTATTTCAGATAGCGTATTGGGCTAGGCACCACCTTCAAGCGCATGAAATGACGAGTAAAATGCACTGTTAAACTTCTATGATAGTGCAATCAGAGACCCGATTAGGTCATTTTATATTATGGTTAATATAAGAATTCAGCGAAATTCTATCATATTTGTTCAATTTACGTCGCTCCTATTTCAGATAACGTATTGGGCTAAGCGGCACCTTAAAGCGCATGAAATGACGAGTAAAATGAACTATTAAACTTCTATGATAGGGCAATCACAGACCAGATTAGATCCTTTTATATTATTGTTAATATAAGAATTCAGCGTAATTTTATCACATTTGTTCAATTTACGTCGCTCCTATTTCAGATAGCGTACTGGGCTAGACGGCATCTTAAAGCGCGTGCCATGGCGAGTAAAATGCACTATTAAACTTCTGGGGTACGGCAAACAGAGACCCGATTAGATCATTTTAAATTACGGTTAATATAAGAATTCAGCGTAATTCTATCACATTTGTTCAATTGACGTCGCTCCTATTTCAGATAGCCTACTGGGCTAGGCGGCATCCTAAAGAGCGTGGCATGTCGAGTGAAATGCACTGTTAAACTTCTAGGGTAGTGCGAACAGAGACCCGATTAGATCATTTTACATTATGGTTAATATAAGAATTCAGCGAAATTCTATCACATTTGTTCAATTTAAGTCGCTCCTATTTCAGTTAGCGTATTGGGCTAAGCGGCACCTCAAAGCGCATGAAATGGCGAGTAAAATGCACTATCGAACTTCTAGGGTACGGCAAACAGAGACCCGATTAGATCATTTTACATTATGGTTAATATGAGAATTCAGCGAAATTCTATCACATTTGTTCAATTTACGTCGCTCCTATTTCAGATAGCGTATTGGGCTAAGCGGCATCTCACAGCACATGAAATGACGAGTAAAATGCAATATTAAACTTCTAGGGTAGGGCGAACGGAGACCCGATTAGATCATTTTACATTATGGTTATTATAAGAATTCAGCGAAATTCTATCACATTTGTTCAATTTACGTCGATCCTATTTCAGATAGCGTATTGGGCAAAGCGGCATCTCATAGCGCATGAAATGGCGAGTAAAATGCACTATTAAACTTCTAGGGTAGGGCAAACAGAGACCCGATTAGATGAATTTATATTATGGTTAATTTAAGAATTCAGCGAAATTCTATCACATTTGTTCAATTTACGTCGCTCCTATTTCAGATAGCGTATTGGGCTAAGCGGCATCTCAAAGCGCATAAAATGGCGAGTAAAATGCACTATTAAACTTCTAGGGTAAGGCAAACAGAGACCAAATTAGATCATTTTATATTACGGTTAATATAAGAATCCAGCGTAATTCTATCACATTTGTTCAATTTACGTCACTCCAACTTCAGATAGCGGACTGGGCTAAGCGGCATCTCAAAGCGCATGAAATGACGAGTGAAGTGCACTATTAAACTTCTAGGGTAGGGCGAACAGAGACCCGATTAGATCGTTTTACGTTACGGTTAATATAAGAATTCAGCGTAATTTTATCACATTTGTTCAATTTAAGTCGCTCCTATTTCAGTTAGCGTATTGGGCTAAGCGGCACCTCAAAGCGCATGAAATGGCGAGTAAAATGCACTATCGAACTTCTAGGGTACGGCAAACAGAGACCCGATTAGATCATTTTACATTATGGTTAATATGAGAATTCAGCGAAATTCTATCACATTTGTTCAATTTACGCCGCTCCTATTTCGGATAGCGTATTGGGCTAAGCGGCATCTCAAAGCGCATGAAATGGCGAGTAAATTGCACTATTAAACTTCTAGGGTAGGGCAAACAGAGGCCCGATTAGATCATTTTACGTTACGGTTAATATAAGAATTCAGCGTAATTTTATCACATTTGTTCAATTTACGTCGCTCCTATTTCAGATAGCGTATTGGGCTAAGCAGCATCTCAAAACGCATGAAATGACGAGTAAAATGCACTATTAAACTTCTAGTGTAAGGCAAACAGAGACCCGATAAGATCATTTTATATTACGGTTAATGTAAGAATTCAGCGTAATTCTATCACATTTGTTCAATTTACGTCGCTCCTCTTTCAGATAGCGTATTGGGCTAAGCGGCATCTCAAAGCGCATGAAGTGGTGTGAAAAATGCTCTATCAAACTTCTAGGGTGGGGCGAACGGAGAGCCGATTATATCATTTTACATTATGGTTAATATAAGAATTCAGCGAAATTCTATCACATTCGTTCAAATTACGTCGCTCCTATTTCAGATAGCGTATTGGGCTAAGCGGCATCTCACAGAGCATGAAATGACGAGTAAAATGCAATATTAATCTTCTAGGGTAGGGCGAACGGAGACCCGATTAGATCATTTTACATTATGGTTAATATAAGAATTCAGCGAAATTCTATCACATTTGTTCAATTTACGTCGCTCCTATTTCAGATAGCGTATTGGGCTAAGCGGCATCTCAAAGCGCATGAAATGATGAGTGAAGTGCACTATTAAACTTCTAGGGTAGGGCGAACAGAGACCCGATTAGATCGTTTTACGTTATGGTTAATATAAGAATTCAGCGAAATTCTATCACATTTGTTCAATTTACGTCGCTCCTATTTCAGATAGCGTATTGGGCTAAGAGGCATCTCAAAGCACATGAAATGGTGAGTAAAATGCACTGCCAAACTTCTAGGGTAGCGCGAACAGAGACCCGATTAGATCATTTTACATTATGGTTAATATAAGAATTCAGCGAAATTCTATCACATTTGTTCAATTTACGTCGCTCCTATTTCAGATAGCGTATTGGGCTAAGCAGCATCTCAAAACGCATGAAATGGCGAGTAAATTGCACTATTAAACTTCTAGGGTACGGCAAACAGAGACCCGATTAGATCATTTTATATTACGGTTAATTTAAGAATTTAGCGAAATTCTAATACATTTGATCAATTTACGTCGCTCCTATTTCAGATAGCGTATTGGGCTAAGCGGCATCTCAAATAGCATGAAATGGCGAGTAAAATGCACTATTACACTTCTAGGGTAAGGCAAACAGAGACCAGATTAGATCATTTTATATTACGGTTAACCTAAGAATTCAGTGTAATTCTATCACATTTGTTCAATTTACGTCGCTCCTATTTCAGATAGCGTTTTGGGCTAAGCGGCATCTGAAAGCGCATGAAATGGCGAGTAAATTGCACTATTAAACATCTAGGGTAGGGCAAGCAAAGACCCGATTAGATCATTTTATATATTGTTTAATATAAGAATTCAGCGAAATTCTATCACATTTGTTCAATTTACGCCGCTCCTATTTCGGATAGCGTATTGGGCTAAGCGGCATCTCAAAGCGCATGAAATGGCGAGTAAATTGCACTATTAAACTTCTAGGGTAGGGCAAACAGAGGCCCGATTAGATCATTTTACGTTACGGTTAATATAAGAATTCAGCGTAATTTTATCACATTTGCTCAATTTACGTCGCTCCTATTTCAGATAGCGTATTGGGCTAAGCAGCATCTCAAAACGCATGAAATGACGAGTAAAATGCACTATTAAACTTCTAGTGTAAGGCAAACAGAGACCCGATAAGATCATTTTATATCACGGTTAATATAAGAATTCAGCGCAATTCTATCACATTTGTTCAATTTACGTCGCGCCTCTTTCAGATAGCGTATTGGGCTAAGCGGCATCTCAACGCGCATGAAATGGTGTGAAAAATGCTCTATCAAACTTCTAGGGTGGGGCGAACGGAGAGCCGATTATATCATTTTACATTATGGTTAATATAAGAATTCAGCGAAATTCTATCACATTTGTTCAATTTACGTCGCTCCTATTTCAGATAGCGTATTGGGCTAAGCGGCATCTCAAAGCGCATGAAATGGTGAGTAAAATGTACTGCCAAACTTCGAGGGTAGGGCGAACAGAGACCCGATTAGATCATTTTATATTACGGTTAATATAAGAATTCAGCGAAATTCTATCACATTTGTTCAATTTACGTCGCTCCTATTTCAGATAGCGTATTGGGCTAAGCGGCATGTCAAAGCGCATAAAATGGCGAGTAAAATGCACTATTAAACTTCTAGGGTAAGGCAAACAGAGACCAAATTAGATCATTTTATATTACGGTTAATATAAGAATTCAGCGTAATTCTATCACATTTGTTCAATTTACGTCACTCCAATTTGAGATAGCGTACTGGGCTAAGCGGCATCTCAAAGCGCATGAAATGGCGAGTAAAATGCACCATCAAACTTCTAGGGTAAGGCAAACAGAGACCCGATTACATCATTTTATACTACGGTTAATATAAGAACTCAGCGTAATTCTATCACATTTGTTCAATTTTCGTCGCTCCTATTTCAGATAGCGTACTGGGCTAGGCGGCATCTTAAAGCGCGTGGAATGGCGAGTAAAATGCCCTATTAAACTTCTATGATAGGGCAATCAGAGACCCGATCAGATCATTTTATATTCTGTTTAATATAAGAATTCTGCGAAATTCTATCACATTTGTACAATTTACGTCGCTCCTATTTCAGATAGCGTATTGGGCTAAGCGGCATCTCAAAGCGCATGAAATGACGAGTGAAGTGCACTGTTAAACTTCTAGGGTAGGGCGAACAGAGACCCGATTAGTTCGTTTTACGTTATGGTTAATATAAGAATTCAGCGAAATTCTATCACATTTGTTCAATTTACGTCGCACCTATTTCAGATAAAGTATTGGGCTATGCGGCATCTCAAAGCGCATGAAATGGCCAGTAAAATGCACTATCAAACTTCTAAGGTAAAGCAAACAGAGACCAGATTAGATCATTTTATATTACGGTTAACATAAGAATTCAGCGTAATTCTATCACATTTGTTCAATTGACGTCGCTCCTATTTCAGATAGCCTACTGGGCTAGGAGGCATCCTAAAGCTCGTAGAATGTCGAGTGAAATGCACTGTTAAACTTCTAGGGTGGGGCGAACAGAGACCCGATTATATCATTTTATATTACGGTTAATATAAGAATTCAGTATAATTCTATCACATTCGTTCAATTTACGTCGCACCTATTTCAGATAGCGTACTGGGCTAGGCGGCATCTTAAAGCGCGTGGAATGGCGAGTAAAACGCACTATTAAACTTCTATGATAGGGCAATCAGTGACCCGATTAGATCATTTTATATTTTGTTTCATATAAGAATTCCGCGAAATTCTATCACATTTGTTCAATTTACGTCGCTCCCATTTGAGGTTGCGTATTGGGCTATGCGGCATCTCAAAGCGCATGAAAGGACGAGTGAAACGCACTACTAAACTTCTAGGGTAGGGCGAACAGAAACACGATTAGATAATTTTATATTTTGGTTGATATAAGAATTCAGAGAAATTCTATCACATTCGTTCAATTTACGTCGCTCCTATTTCATATAGCGTATTGGGCTAAGCGGCATCACAAAGCGCATGAAATGGCGAGTAAAATGCACTATCAAACATCTAGGGTAAGGCAACCAGAGACCCGATTAGATCATTTTACATTATGGTTAATATAAGAATTCAGCGAAATTCTATCACATTTGTTCAATTTACGTCGCTCCTATTTCAGATAGCGTATTGGGCTAAGCGGCATCTCAAAGCGCATGAAATGACGAGTGAAATGCACTATCAAACTTCTAGGGTTAGGCAAACAGAGACCCGATTAGATCATTTCATATTACGGTTAATATAAGAATTGAGTATAATTCTATCACATTCGTTCAATTTACGTCGCACCTATTTCAGATAGCGTACTGGGCTAGGCGGCATCTTAAAGCGCGTGGAAGGGCGAGTAAAACGCACTATTAAACTTCTATGATAGGGCAATCAGTGACCCGATTAGATCATTTTATATTTTGTTTAATATAATAATTCAGCGAAACTCTATCACATTTGTTCAATTTACGTCGCTCCCATTTGAGATAGCGTATTGGGCTAAGAGCCATCTCAAAGCGCATGAAATGGCGAGTAAAATGCACTATCAAACTTCTAGGGTAAGGCAAACAGAGACCCGATTAGATCATTTTATATTACGGTTAATATAAGAATTCAGAGAAATTCTACCACATTTCTTCAATTTACGTCGGTCCTATTTCAGATAGCGTATTGGGCTGAGCGGCATCTCAAAGCGCATGAAATGACGAGTAAAATGCACTACTAAACTACTAGGGAAAGGCAAACAGAGACCCGATTAGATAATATTATATTACGGTTAATATAAGAGTTTAGCGTAACTCTATCACATTTGTTCAATTTACGTCGGTCCCATTTGAGATAGCGTATTGGGCTATGCGGCATCTCAAAGCGCATGAAAGGACGAGTGAAATGCACTATTCAACTTCTAGGGTAGGGCGAACAGAAACACGATTAGATAATTTTATATTTTGGTTGATATAAGAATTCAGAGAAATTCTATCACATTCGTTCAATTTAAGTCGCTCCTATTTCATATAGCGTATTGGGCAAAGCGGCATCACAAAGCGCATGAAATGGCGAGTAAAATGCACTATCAAACTTCTAGGGTTGTGCGAGCAGAGTCCCGATTAGATCATTTTCATTATGGTTAATATAAGAATTCAGCGAAATTCTATCACGTTTGTTCCATTTACGTCGCTCCTATTTCAGATAGCGTATTGGGCTAAGCGGCATCTCAAAGCGCATGAAATGGCAAGTGAAATGCACGATTAAACTTCTAGGGTAAAGCAAACAGAGACCCGATTAGATCATTTTATATTACGGTTAATATAAGAATGCAGCGTAATTCTAACACATTTGTTCAATTTACGTCGCTCCTATTTCAGATAACGTATTCGGTTAAGCGGCATCTCAAAGCGCATGAAATGGCGAGTAAAATGCACTATTAAACTTCGAGGGTGAGGCAACCAGAGTACCGATTAGATCATTTTATATTATGGTTAATTTAAGAATTCAGCGAAATTCTATCACATTTGTTCAACTTACGTCGCTCCTATTTCAGATAGCTTATTGGGCGAAGCGGCATCTCAAAGCGCATGAAATGACGAGTGAAATGCACTATTAAACTTCTAGGGTAGGGCGAACAGAGACCCGATTAGATCATTTTGTATTATGGTTAATTTAAGAATTCAGCGTAATTCTATCACATTTGTTCAATTTACGTCGCTCCTCATTCAGGTAGCGTATTGGGCTAAACGGCATCTCAAAGCGCATGAAATGGCGAATAAAATGCACTATTAAGCTTCTAGGCTAGGGCGGACAGAGACCCGATTAGATCATTTTACATTATGGTCAATAAAAGAATTCAGCGAAATTCTATCACATTTGTTCAATTAACATCGCTATATATTTCAGATAGCGTATTGGGCTAAGCGGCATCTCAAAGCGCATGAAATGACGAGTAAAATGCGCTATTGAACTTCTAGGGTAGGGCAAACAGTGACCCGAATAGATCATTTTATATTATGGTTAATTTAAGATTTCAGCGAAATTCTATCACATTGTTCAATTTACGTCGCTCCTATTTCAGGTAGCGTATTCGGCTAAGCGGCATCTCAAAGCGCATGAAATGGCGAATAAAATGTACTATTAATCTTCCAGGGTAAGGCAAACAGAGACCCGATTAGATCATTTTACATTAAGGTTTATATAAGAATTCAGCGAAATCCTATCACATTTGTTCAATTTAAGTCGCTGATATTTCAGATAGCGCATTAGGCTAAGCGGCATCTCAAAGCGCAAGAAATGGCGAGTAAAATGCACTATTAAACTTCTAGGGTAGGACCAACAGAGACCCGATTAGATCATTTTACATTATGGTTAATAAAAGAATTCAGGGAAATCCTATCACATTTGTTCAATTTATGTCGCTCCTATTTCAGATAGCGTATTGGGCTAAGCGGCACCCCAAAGAGCATGAAATGGCGAGTAAAATGCACTATTAAGCTTCTAGGGTAAGGCAAACAGAGACCCGATTAGATCATTTTATATTACGGTTAATATAAGAATTCAGCGTAATTCTATCACATTTGTTCAACTTACGTCGCTCCTATTTCAGATAGCGTACCGGGCTAGACGGCATCTTAAAGCGCCTGGAATGGCGAGTAAAATACACTATTCAACTTCTATGATAGGGCAATCAGAGACCCGATTGCATCATTTTATATTACGGTTAATATAAGAATTCAGCGTAATTCTATCACATTTGTTCAATTTACGTCGCTCCTATTTCAGACAGCGTATTGGGCTAAGCGGCACCTCAAAGCGCATGAAATGGCGAGTAAAGTGCACTATTAAACTTCTAGGGTACGGTAAACAGAGACTCGATTAGATCACTTTATATTATGGTTAATTTAAGAATTCAGCGAAATTCTATCACATTTGTTCAACTTACGTCGCTCCTATTTCAGATAGCGTACTGGGCTAGACGGCATCTTAAAGCGCGTGGAATGGCGAGTAAAATGCACTATTCAACTACTATGATAAGGCAATCAGAGACCCGATTACATCATTTTATATTACGGTTAATATAAGAATTCAGCGTAATTCTATCACATTTGTTAAATTTACGTCGCTCCTATTTCAGATGGCGTACTGGGCTAGGCGGTATCTTAAAGCGCGTGGAATGGCGAGTAAAATGCACTATTCAACTTGTATGATAGGGCAATCAGAGACCCGATTAGATCATTTTATATTACGGTTAATACAAGAATTCAGCGTAATTCTATCACATTTGTTAAATTTACGTCGCTCCTATTTCAGATAGCGTACTGAGCTAGGCGGCATCTTAAAGCGCGTGGAATTGCGAGTAAAATGCACTATTATACTTCTAGGGTACGGTAAACAGAGACCCGATTAGATCATTTTATGTTATGGGTAATTTAAGAATTCAGCAAAATTCTTTCGCACTTGTTCAATTTACGTCGCTCCTCTTTCAGATAGCGTACTGGGCTAGCCGGCACCTTAAAGCGCGTGGAATGACGAGTGAAATGCACTATTAAACTTCTAGGGTAGGGCAAACAGAGACCAGATTAGATCATTTTATATTATGGTTAATTTAAGAATTCAGCGAAATTCTATCACATTTGTTCCATTTACGTCGCTCCTATTTCAGATAGCGGATTGGCCTAAGCGGCATCGCAAAGCGCATGAAATGGCGAGTAAAATGCACTATTAAACGTCTAGGGTAAGGGAAACAGAGACCCGATTAGATCATTTTATATTACGGTTTATATAAGAATTCTGCGTAATTCTGTCACATTTGTTTAACTTACGTCGCTACTATTTCAGATAGCGTTCTGTGCTAGGCGGCATCTTAAAGCGCGTGGAATGGCGAGTAAAATGTACTATTAAACTTCTATGATAGGGCAATCAGAGACCCGATTAGATCATTTTATATTTTGTTTAATATAAGAATTCAGGGACATTCTATCACATTTGTTCAATTTACGTCGCTCCTATTTCAGATAGCGTGTTGAACTAAGCGGCATCTGAAAGCGCATGAAATGGCGAGTAAAATGCACTATTATACTTCTAGGGTAGGGCAAACAGAGACCCGATTTGATCATTTTATATTATGGTTAATTTAAGAATTCAGGAATGTTCTATCACATTTGTTCAATTTACGGCGCTCCTATTTCAGATAGCGTACTAGGCTTGGGGGCATCTCAAAGCGCATGAAATGGCGAGTAAAATGCACTATTAAACTTATAGGGTAAGGCAAACAGAGACCAGATTAGATCATTTTATATTACGGTGAATATAGTATTTCAGCGTAATTCTATCACATTTGTTCAACTTACGTCGCTCCTATTTCAGATAGCGTACTGGGCTAGGCGGCAACTTAAAGCGCGTGGAATGGCGAGTAAAATGCACTATTAAACTTCTATGATAGGGGAATCAGAGACCCGATTAGATCATTTTATATTATGGTTAATTTAAGAATTCAGCAATGTTCTATCACATTTGTTCAATTTACGTCGCTCCTATTTCAGATGGCGTACTGGGCGAGGCGGCATCTCAAAGCGCAAGAAATGGCGAGTAAAATGCACTATTGAACTTCTAGGGTAAGGCAAACAGAGACCCGATTAGATCATTTTACATTATGGTTAATGAAAGAATTCAGCGAAATTCTATCACATTTGTTCAATTTACGTCGCTCCTATTTCAGATAGCGTACTGGGCTAAGCGGCATCTCAAAGCGCATGCAGCGACGAGTGAAATGCACTATTAAACTTCTAGGCTACGGCGAACAGAGACCCGATTAGATCATTTTACATTATGGTTAATAAAAGAATTCAGCGAAATTCTATCACATTTGTTCAATTTACATCGCTCCTATTTCAGATAGCGTACTGGGCTAAGCGGCATCTCAATGCGCATGAAATGGCGAGTGAAATGCACTATTAAACATCTAGGGTAGGGCAAACAGAGACCCGATTAGATCATTTTATATTATGGTTTATTTAAGAACTCAGCGAAATTCTATCACATTTGTTCAATTTACGTCGCTCCTATTTCAGATAGCGTATCGGGCTAGGCGGCACCTTAAGGTGCACGAAATGACGAGTAAAATGCATTATTAAACTTCTATGATAGGGCAATCAGAGACCCGAATTGATCGTATTATATTACGGTTAATATAAGTATTCTGCGTAATTCAATCACATTTGTTCAATTAACGGCGCCCCTATTTCAGATAGCGTATTAGGCTAAGCGGCATCTTAAAGCGCATGAAATGTCGAGTAAAATGCACTACTAACCTTCGAGGATAGGGCAATCAGAGACCCGATTCGGTCATCTTATATTATGATTAATATAAGAATTCAGCGTAATTCTATCACATTTGTTCAATTTACGTATCTCCAATTTGAGAAAGCGGTTTGGGCTAGACGGCACCTTAAAGCGCATGAAATGACGAGAAAACTGCACTATTAAACTTCTAAGATAGGGCAATCGGAGACCCGATTTGATCATTTTATATTATGGTTAATATAAGAATTCAGCGAAGTTCTATCACATTTGTTCAATTTACGTCGCTCCTATTTCAGATAGCGTATTGGGCTACGCGGCATCTTAAAGCGCGTAGAATGACGAGTAAAATGCACTATTAACATTCTATGATAGGGCAATCAAAGACCCGATTATATCATTCTATATTCTGCTTAATATAAGAATTCTGCGTAATTCTATCACATTTGTTCAATTTATGTCGCTCCTATTTCAGATAGCGTATTGGGCTAGGCGGCACCTTAAAGCGCATGAAATGACGAGTAAAATGCAATATTAAACTTCTATGATAGGGCAATCAGAGAACCGAATAGATCGTATTATATTATGCTTAATATGAGAATTCTGCGTAATTCTATCACGTTTGTTCAGTTTACGTAGCTCCAATTTCAGATAGCGTATTGGGCTAGGCGGTCACTTAAAGAGCATGAAATGTCGAGTAAAATGCACTTCTAAACTTCTCGGATAGGGCTAACAGAGACCCGATTAGGCCATCTTATATTATGGTTAATATAACGATTCAGCGAAATTTTATCACATTTGTTCAATTTTCGTCGCCCCTATTTCAGATAGCGTATTGGGCTCGGCGGCACCTTAAAGCGCATGAAATGACGAGTAAAATGCACTATTAAACTTCTATGATAGGGCAATCAGAGACCTGAAGAGATCGTATTATATTATGGTTAATATAAGAATTCTGAGTAATTCTATTACGTTTGTTCAATTTACGTAGCTCCAATTTCAGATAGCGTATTGGGCTAGATGGCATCTTAAAGCGCATGAAATGTCGAGTAAAATGCACTACTAAACTTCTCGGATAGGGCAATCAGAGTCCCGATTAGGTCATCTTATATTATGGTTAATATAAGAATTCAGCGAAATTTTATCACATTTGTTCAATTTACGTCGCCCCTATTTCAGATAGCGTATTGGGCAAGGTGGCATCTTAAAGCGCATGACGTGTCGAGTGAAATGGACTGTTAAACTTCTAGGGTAGGGCAAACAGAGACCCGATTGGATCATTTCATATTATGGTTAATTTAAGATTTCAGCGAAATTCTATCACAGTTGTTCAATTTATACCGCTCCTATTTCAAATAGCGTATTGGGCTAGGCGGCACCTTAAAACGCATGAACTGACGAGTAAAATGCACTATTAAACTTCTGTGATAGGGCAATCAGAGACCCGAATTGATCGTATTATATTATGGTTAATATAAGAATTCTGCGTAATTCTATCACATTTGTTCAATTTATGTCGCTCCTATTTCAGACAGCGTATTCGGCTAGGCGGCACCTTAAAGCGCATGAAATTACGAGTAAAATGCACTATTAAACTTCTATGATAAGGCAATCAGAGACCCGATTTGATCGTATCATATTATGGTCAATATAAGAATTCTGCGTAATTCTATCACATTCGTTCAATGTACGTCGCCCTTATTTCAGATAGCGTATTGAGCTAGGTGGCATCTTAAAGCACTTGAAATGTCGAGTAAAATGCAGTATTAAACTTCTATGATAGGGCAATCAGAAACCCGATTAGATCATTTTATATTATTGTCAATATAAGAATTCAACGTAATTTTATCACATTTCTTCAATTCATATCACTCCTATTTCAGAGTGCGTATTAGGCGAGGTGTAACCATAAAGCGAATGAAATGACTAGTAAAATACACTATTAAACTTCTATGATAGGGCAATCAGAGACCCGAAGAGATCGTATTATATTATGGTAAATATAAGAATTCTGAGTAATTCTATCACGTTTGTTCAATTTACGTAGCTCTAATTTCAGATAGCGCATTGTACTAGGCGGCATCTTAAAGCGCATGAAATGTCGAGTAAAATGCACTACCAAACTTCTCGGATAGGGCTAACAGAGACACGGTTATGTCATCTTATATTATGGCTAATATAAGAATTCAGCGAAATTTTATCACTTTTGTTCAATTTACGTCGCCCCTATTTCAGATAGCGTATTGGGCTAGGTGGCATCTTAAAGCGCATGAAATGTCGAGTAAAATGCACTGTTAAACTTCTAGGGTAGGGCAAACAGAGACCCGATTAGATCATTTTAGATTATGGTTAATTTAACAATTCAACGTAATTTTATCACATTTGTTCAATTTATACCGCTCCTATTTCAGATAGCGTATTGGGCTAGGCGGCACCTTAAAACGCATGAATTGACGAGTAAAATGCACTATTAAACTTCTGTGATAGGGCAATCAGAGACCCGAAGTGATCATTTTATGTTATTGTTAATATAAGAATTCAACGTAATTTTATAACATTTGTTCAATTTACGTCGCTACAATTTCAGATAGCGTATTGGGCTAGGCGGCATCTTAGAGCGACTGAAATGTCGAGTAAAATGCACTACCAAACTTCTCGGATAGGGCAAACAGAGACCCGATTAGGTCATCTTATATTATGATTAATATAAGAATTCAACGTAATTTTATCACATTTGTTCAATTTACGTCGCCCCTATTTCAGATAGCGTATTGGGCTAAGCGGCACCTTAAAGGGCATGAAATGACGAGTAAAATGCACTATTAAACTTCTATGATAGGGCAATCAGTGACCCGAATAGATCATATTATATTATGGTTAATATAAGAATTCTGCGTAATTCTATCACGTTTGTTCAATTTACGTCGCCCCTATTTCAGATAGCGTATTGGGCTAGGTGGCATCTTAAAGCGCATGAAATGTCGAGTAAAATGCACTGTTAAACTTCTAGGGTAGGGCAAACAGAGACCCGATTAGATCGTTTTAGATTATGGTTAATTTAAGAATGCAACGTAATTTTATCACATTTGTTCAATTTATACCGCTCCTATTTCAGATAGCGTATTGGGCTAGGCGGCACCTTAAAACGCATGATTTGACGAGTAAAATGCACTATTAAACTTCTGTGATAGGGCAATCAGAGACCCGAAGTGATCATTTTATATTATTGTTAATATAAGAATTCAACGTAATTTTATAACATTTGTTCAATTTACGTCGCTACAATTTCAGATAGCGTATTGGGCTAGGCGGCAGCTTAGAGCGACTGAAATGTCGAGTAAAATGCACTACCAAACTTCTCGGATAGGGCAAACAGAGACCCGATTAGGTCATCTTATATTATGATTAATATAAGAATTCAACGTAATTTTATCACATTTGTTCAATTTACGTCGCCCCTATTTCAGATAGCGTATTGGGCTAGGCGGCACCTTAAAGCGCACGAAATGGCGAGTAAACTGCACTATTAAACTTCTAGGATAGGGCAATCAGAGACCCGAGTAGATCATCTTATATTATGATTAATATAAGAATTCAGCGTAATTCTATCACATTTGTTCAATGTACGTCGCTCCTATTTCAGATAGCGTATTTTGCTAGGCGGCATCATAAAGCGCGTGGCATGCCGAGTAAAATGCACTACTAACCTTCTATGGTAGGGCAATCAGGGACCCGATTAGATCATCTTATATTATGGTTAATATAAGAATTCTGCGAAACTCTGTCACATTTGTTCAATTTACGTAGCTCCAATTTCAGATTGCGTATTGGGCTAAACGGCACCTTAAAGCGCATGAAATGCCGTGTAAAATGCACTACAAAACTTATAGGATAGGGCAATCGGAGTCCCGATTAGATCATCTTATATTATTGCTAATTCAAGAATTCATCGTAACTCTATCACATTTGTCCAATTCACGTCGCTCCTACACCAGATATCGTACTGAGCTAGGCGTCATCTTGAAGCGCATGAAATGGCGAATAAAATGCACTACTAACCTTCTCGGATACGGCCATCAGAGACCCAATTAGATCATTTTATATTATGGTTAATATAAGAATACAATGAAATTCTATCACATTTGTTCAATTTACGTCGCTCCAATTTCAGATAGCGTACTGTGCTAAGCGGCATCTCCAAGCGCATGAAATGACGAGTAAAATGCACTATTAAACTTCTATGATAGGGTAATCGGAGACCTCATTAGATCATTTTATATTATCGTTAATGTAAGAATTCTGCGTAATTCTATCACATTTGTTCAATTTACGTCTCTTCTATTTCAGATAGCGTATTGGGCTAAGCGGAATCTTAAAGCGCATGAAATGTCGAGTAAAATGCACTGCTAAACTTCTAGGATAGGGCAATCAGAGACGCGATTAGATCATTTTATATTATGGTTAATATAAGAATTCAATGGAATTCTATCACATTTGTTCAATTTACGTCGCTCCAATTTCAGATAGCGTACTGTGCTAAGCGGCACCTCAAAGCGCATGAAATAACGAGTAAAATGCACTACTAAACTTCTATGATAGGGCAATCAGCGACCCGAATAGATCGTATTATATTATGGTTAATATAAGAATTCTGCGTAATTCTATCACATTTGTTCAATTTATGTCGCTCCTATTTCAGATAGCGTATTGGGCTAGGAGGCATCTTAAAGCGCGTGGAATGTCGAGTAAAATGCACTAATAACCTTCTATGATAGGGCAATCAGAGACCCAATTAGATCGTATTATATTAGGGTTAATATAAGAATTCTGCGTAATTCTATCACGTTTGTTCAAATTACGTAGCTCCAATTTCAGATACCGTATTGGGCTAGATGGCATCTTAAAGCGCATGAAATGCGAGTAAAATGCACTACTAAACTTCTCGGATAGGGCAATCAGAGACCCGATTAGGTCATCTTATATTATGGTTAATATAAGAATTCTGCGTAATTTTATCACATTTGTTCAATTTACGTCGCCCCTATTTCAGATAGCGTATTGGGCTAGGTGGCATCTTAAAGCGCATGAAATGTCGAGTAAAATGCACTATTAAACTTCTATGATAGGGCGATCAGAGACCCGCATAGATCGAATTATATTATGTTAATATAAGGATTCTGCGTAATTCTATCACGTTTGTTCAATTTACGTAGCTCCAATTTCAGATAGCGTATTGGGCTAGGCGGCATCTTAAAGCGCATGAAATGTCGAGTAAAATGCACTACCAACCCTCTCGGATAGGGCTAACAGAGACCCGATTAGGTCATCTTATATTATAGTTAATATAAGAATTCAGCGAAATTTTATCACATTTGTTCAATTTACGTCATCCCTATCTCAGATAGCGTATTGGGCTAGGTGGTATCTTAAAGCGCATGAAATGTCGAGTAAAATGCACTATTAAGCTTCTAGGGTAGGGCAAACAGAGACCCGATTAGATCATTTTATATTATTGTTAATATAAGAGTTCAACGTAATTTTATCCCATTTGTTCAATTTATATCGCTCCTATATCAGATAGCGTGTTGGGCCATGCGCCACCTTAAAGCGCATGAAATGACGAGTAACATTCAGTATTAAACTTCTATGATAGGACAATCAGGGACCCGAATAGATCGTATTATATTATGGTTAATATAAGAATTCTGCGTTATTCTATCACGTTTGTTCAATGTACGTAGCTCCAATTTCAGATAGCGTATTGGGCTAGGCGTCACCTTAAAGCGCATGAAATGACGAGTAAAATGCAGTATTAAACTTCTATGATAGGCCAATCAGAGACCCGAATAGATCGTATTATATTATGGTTAATATAAGAATTGTGCGTAATTCTATCACGTTTGTTCAATTTACGTAGCTCCAATTTCAGATAGCGCATTGGACTAGGCGGCATCATAAAGCGCATGAAATGTCGAGTAAAATGCACTACTAAACTTCTCGGATAGGGCAATCAGAGACCCGATTAGGTCATCTTATATTATGGTTAATATAAGAACTCAGCGAAGTTTTATCACATTTGTTCAATTTACGTCGCCCCTATTTCAGATAGCGTATTGGACTAGGCGGCATCTTAAAGCGCATGAAATGCCGAGTAAAATGCACTACCAACCCTCTCGGATAGGGCTAACAGAGACCCGATTAGGTCATCTTATATTATAGTTAATATAAGTATTCAGCGAAATTTTATCACATTTGTTCAATTTACGTCATCCCTATCTCAGATAGCGTATTGGGCTAGGTGGCATCTTAAAGCGCATGAAATGTCGAGTAAAATGCACTATTAAGCTTCTAGGGTAGGGCAAACAGAGACCCGATTAGATCATTTTATATTATTGTTAATATAAGAGTTCAACGTAATTTTATCCCATTTGTTCAATTTATATCGCTCCTATTTCAGATAGCGTATTGGGCTAGGCGGCACCTTAAAGCGCATGAAATGACGAGTAAAATGCAGTATTAAACTACTATGATAGGCCAATCAGAGACCCGAATAGATCGTATTATATTATGGTTAATATAAGAATTGTGCGTAATTCTATCACGTTTGTTCAATTTACGTAGCTCCAATTTCAGATAGCGCATTGGACTAGGCGGCATCTTAAAGCGCACGAAATGTCGAGTAAAATGCACTACTAAACTTCTCGGATAGGGCAATCAGAGACCCGATTAGGTCATCTTATATTATGGTTAATATAAGAACACAGCGAAGTTTTATCACATTTGTTCAATTTACGTCGCCCCTATTTCAGATAGCGAATTGGGCTAGGTGGCATCTTAAAGCGCATGAAATGTCGAGTAAAATGCACTATTAAACTTCTAGGGTAGTGTAATCAGAGACGCGACTAGACCATTTTATATTATCGTTAATTTAAGAATTCAGCGAAATTCTATAACATTTGTTCAATTTACGTCGCTGCTATTTCTGATAGCGTATTGGGCAAAGCGGCACCTTAAAACGCATGAAATGACGAGTAACATGCACTATTAAACTTCTACGATAGGGCAATCAGAGACCCGAATAGATCGTATTATATTATGGTTAATATAAGAATTCTGCTTAATTCTATCACATTTGTTCAATTTATGTCGCTCCTATTTCAGATAGCGTATTGGGTTAGGCGGCATCTTGAAGCGCGTAGAATGACGAGGAAAATGCACTACTAACCTTCTATGATAGGGCAATCAAAGACCCGATTAGATCATTCTATATTCTGGTTAATATAAGAATTCTGCGTAATTCTATCACATTTGTTCTTTTTACGTCGCTCCTATTTCAGATCGCGTATTGGGATAACGGCACCTTAAAGCGCATGAAATGTCGAGTAAAATGCACTACTAAACTTCTATGATCGGGCAATCAGAGACCCGATTAGATCATTTTATATTAATGTTAATACAAGAATTCAGCGAAATTCTATCACATTTGTTCAACTTACGTCGCTCCTATTTCAGATAGCGTATTGGGCCAAGCGGCACCTTAAAACGCATGAAATGTCGAGTAACATGCACTATTAAACTTCAATGATAGGGCAATCGGAGACCCGATTAGATCATTTTATATTATGGATAATATAAGGATTAGGCGAAATTCTATCACATTTGTTCAATATACGTCGCTCCTATTTCAGATAGCGTATTGGGCTAAGCAGAATCTTAAAGGGCACGAAATGCCGATTGAAATGCACTACTAAACTTCTATGATAGTGTAATCAGAGACCGCATTAGATCATTTTATATTATGGTTAATATAAGAATTCTGCGTAATTCTATCACATTTGTTCAATTCACGTCGCTCCTACTTCAGATAGCGTATTGGGCTAAGCGGCATCTTAAAGCGCATGACTTGAGAAGTAAAATGCACTACTAAGCTTCTAGGATAGGGCAATCAGAGACCCGATTAAGTCATCTTATATTATGATTAATATAAGAATTCAGCGTAATTCTATCACATTTGATCAGTTTACGTCGCCCCTATTTCAGATAGCGTATTGGGCTAGGTGCCATCTTAAAGCGCATGAAATGCCGAGTAAAATGCACTATTTAACATCTAGGGTCGGGCATACACAGAGCCGATTAGATCATTTTATATTATGATTAATTTAAGAATTCAGCGTAATTCTATCACATTTCTTCAATTTACGTCGCCCCTACTTCAGACAGCGTATTGGGCTAGGCGGCACCTTAAAGCGCATGAAATGACGAGTAAAATGCAGTATTAAACTTCTATGATAGGCCAATCAGAGACCCGAATAGATCGTATTATATTATGGTTAATATAAGAATTCTGCGTAATTCTATCACGTTTGATCAATTTACGTAGCTCCAATTTCAGATAACGTATTGGGCATGGCGGCATCTCAAAGCGCATGAAATGTCGAGTAAAATGCACTATTAAATTTCTAGGGTAGGGCAAACAGACACCCGAGAAAATCATTTTATATTATGGTTCATTTAAGAATTCAGCGAAATTCTATCAAATTTGTTCAATATACGTCGCTCCTATTTCAGATAGCGTATTGGGTTAGGCGGCATCTTGAAGCGCCTAGAATGACGAGGAAAATGCACTAGTAACCTTCTATGATAGGGCAATCAAAAACCCGATTAGATCATTCTATATTCCGGTTAATATAAGAATTCTGCGTAAATCTATCAGATTTGTTCTTTTTACGTCGCTCCTATTTCAGATAGCGTATTGGGCTGAGCGGCATCTTAAAGCGCATGAAATGTCGAGTAAAAGGCACAACTAAACTTCTCGGATAGGGCAATCAGAGACCCGATTACGTCATCTTATATTATGATTAATATAAGAATCCAGCGTAATTCTATCACATTTGTTCATTTACGTCGCTCCTTTTTCAGAAAGCGCATTGTGTTAAGCGGCACCTTAACGCGCATGAAATGTCGAGTAAAATGCACTACTAAACTTCTCGGATAGGGCAATCAGAGACCCGATTAGGTCATCTTATATTATGGTTAACATAAGAATTCAGCGAAATTCTATCACATTTGTTCAATTTACGTCGCTCCTATTCCAGATAGCGTATTGGGCAACGCGGCACCTTAAAACGCATGAAATGACGAGTAACATGCACTATTAAACTTCTACGATAGGGCAATCAGAGACCCGAATAGATCGTATTATATTATGGTTAATATAGGAATTCTGCTTAATTCTATCACATTTGTTCTATTTACGTAGCTCCAATTTCAGATAGCGTATTGGGCTAGGCGGCATCTCAAAGCGCATGAAATGTCGAGTTAGATGCACTACTAAACTTCTCGGATAGGGCTAACAGAGACCCGATTAGGTCATCTTGTATTATGGTTAATATAAGAATTCAGCGAAATTTTATCACATTTGTTCAATTAACGTCGCCCATATTTCAGATAGCGTGTGCGGCTAGGTGGCATCTTAAAGCGCATGAAATGTCGAGTAAAATGCACTATTAAACTTCTAGGGTAGGGCAAACAGACACCCGAGAAGATCATTTTATATTATGGTTCATTTAAGAATTCAGCGAAATTCTATCAAATTTGTTCAATATACGTCGCTCCTATTTCAGATAGCGCATTGGGTTAGGCGGCATCTTGAAGCGCCTAGAATGACGAGGAAAATGCACTAGTAACCTTCTATGATAGGGCAACCAAAGACCCGATTAGATCATTCTATATTCTGGTTAATATAAGAATTCTGCGTAATTCTATCAGATTTGTTCTTTTTACGTCGCTCCTATTTCAGATAGCGTATTGGGCTGAGCGGCATCTTAAAGCGCATGAAATGTCGAGTAAAATGCACAACTAAACTTCTCGGATAGGGCAATCAGAGACCCGATTACGTCATCTTATATTATGATTAATATAAGAATCCAGCGTAATTCTATCACATTTGTTCAATTTACGCAGCTCCAATTTCAGATAGCGGATAGGGCTAAGCGGCACCTTAAAGCGCATCAAATGACTCGTAAAATGCACTACTAAACTTCTAGGATAGGGCAATCAGAGACCCGATTAGATCATTCTATATTATGGTTAATATAAGAATTCAGCGGAATTCTATCACATTTGCTCAATTTACGTCGCTCCTATTTCAGACAGCGTATTGGGCTAAGCGGCACCTTAAAGCGCATGACATGACGAGTAAAATGCACTATTATGCTTCTGTGATTGGGAAATCAGAGACCCGATAAGATCATTCTAAATTATGGTTAAGATAAGTATTCTGCGTAATTCTATCACATTTGTCCAATTACGTCGCCCCGATTTCATATAGCGTTTTGGCTAGCCGGCATCGTAAAGCGCGTGGGATGACGAGTAAAATGCACTAGTAACCTTCTATGATAGGGCAATCAGAGACCCGATTAGATCACTTTATATTGTGGTTAATATAAGAATGCAGCGAAATTCTATCACATTTGTTCAATTTACGTCGCTCCTGTTTCATATAGCGTATTGGGCTCAGCGGCATCTTAACGCGCATGAAATGTCGAGTAAAATGCACTACTAAACTTCTAGGATAGGGCAATCAGAGACCCGATTAGATCATCTTATATTATGATTAATATAAGAATTCAGTGTAATTCTTTCACATTTGTTGAATTTACGACGCTCCTATTTCAGATAGCGTATTGGGCTAGGCGGCACCTTAAAGCGCATGAAATGACGAGTAAAATGCAGTATTAAACTTCTATGATAGGGCAATCAGAAACCCGATTAGATCATTTTATATTATTGTCAATATAAGAATTCAACGTAATTTTATCACATTTCTTCAATTCATATCACTCCTATTTCAGAGTGCGTATTAGGCGAGGTGTAACCATAAAGCGAATGAAATGACTAGTAAAATACACTATTAAACTTCTATGATAGGGCAATCAGAGACCCGAAGAGATCGTATTATATTATGGTAAATATAAGAATTCTGAGTAATTCTATCACGTTTGTTCAATTTACGTAGCTCTAATTTCAGATAGCGCATTGTACTAGGCGGCATCTTAAAGCGCATGAAATGTCGAGTAAAATGCACTACCAAACTTCTCGGATAGGGCTAACAGAGACACGGTTATGTCATCTTATATTATGGCTAATATAAGAATTCAGCGAAATTTTATCACTTTTGTTCAATTTACGTCGCCCCTATTTCAGATAGCGTATTGGGCTAGGTGGCATCTTAAAGCGCATGAAATGTCGAGTAAAATGCACTGTTAAACTTCTAGGGTAGGGCAAACAGAGACCCGATTAGATCATTTTAGATTATGGTTAATTTAACAATTCAACGTAATTTTATCACATTTGTTCAATTTATACCGCTCCTATTTCAGATAGCGTATTGGGCTAGGCGGCACCTTAAAACGCATGAATTGACGAGTAAAATGCACTATTAAACTTCTGTGATAGGGCAATCAGAGACCCGAAGTGATCATTTTATGTTATTGTTAATATAAGAATTCAACGTAATTTTATAACATTTGTTCAATTTACGTCGCTACAATTTCAGATAGCGTATTGGGCTAGGCGGCATCTTAGAGCGACTGAAATGTCGAGTAAAATGCACTACCAAACTTCTCGGATAGGGCAAACAGAGACCCGATTAGGTCATCTTATATTATGATTAATATAAGAATTCAACGTAATTTTATCACATTTGTTCAATTTACGTCGCCCCTATTTCAGATAGCGTATTGGGCTAAGCGGCACCTTAAAGGGCATGAAATGACGAGTAAAATGCACTATTAAACTTCTATGATAGGGCAATCAGTGACCCGAATAGATCATATTATATTATGGTTAATATAAGAATTCTGCGTAATTCTATCACGTTTGTTCAATTTACGTCGCCCCTATTTCAGATAGCGTATTGGGCTAGGTGGCATCTTAAAGCGCATGAAATGTCGAGTAAAATGCACTGTTAAACTTCTAGGGTAGGGCAAACAGAGACCCGATTAGATCATTTTAGATTATGGTTAATTTAACAATTCAACGTAATTTTATCACATTTGTTCAATTTATACCGCTCCTATTTCAGATAGCGTATTGGGCTAGGCGGCACCTTAAAACGCATGATTTGACGAGTAAAATGCACTATTAAACTTCTGTGATAGGGCAATCAGAGACCCGAAGTGATCATTTTATATTATTGTTAATATAAGAATTCAACGTAATTTTATAACATTTGTTCAATTTACGTCGCTACAATTTCAGATAGCGTATTGGGCTAGGCGGCAGCTTAGAGCGACTGAAATGTCGAGTAAAATGCACTACCAAACTTCTCGGATAGGGCAAACAGAGACCCGATTAGGTCATCTTATATTATGATTAATATAAGAATTCAACGTAATTTTATCACATTTGTTCAATTTACGTCGCCCCTATTTCAGATACCGTATTGGGCTAAGCGGCACCTTAAAGGGCATGAAATGACGAGTAAAATGCACTATTAAACTTCTATGATAGGGCAATCAGTGACCCGAATAGATCCTATTATATTATGGTTAATATAAGAATTCTGCGTAATTCTATCACGTTTGTTCAATTTACGTAGCTCCAATTTCAGATAGCGTATTGGACTAGGCGGCATCGTAAAGCGCATGAAACGTCGAGTAAAATGCACTATTAAACTTCTAGGGTAGGGCAAACAGAGCCCCGATAAGATCATTTTATATTATGGTTAATTTAAGAATTCAGCGAAATTCTTTCACATTTGTTCAATTCACGTCGCTCCTATTTCAGATAGCGTATTGGGCTAGGCGGCACCTTAAAGCGCACGAAATGGCGAGTAAACTGCACTATTAAACTTCTAGGATAGGGCAATCAGAGACCCGAGTAGATCATCTTATATTATGATTAATATAAGAATTCAGCGTAATTCTATCACATTTGTTCAATGTACGTCGCTCCTATTTCAGATAGCGTATTTTGCTAGGCGGCATCTTAAAGCGCGTGGCATGCCGAGTAAAATGCACTACTAACCTTCTATGGTAGGGCAATCAGGGACCCGATTAGATCATCTTATATTATGGTTAATATAAGAATTCTGCGAAACTCTGTCACATTTGTTCAATTTACGTAGCTCCAATTTCAGATTGCGTATTGGGCTAAACGGCACCTTAAAGCGCATGAAATGCCGTGTAAAATGCACTACAAAACTTATAGGATAGGGCAATCGGAGTCCCGATTAGATCATCTTATATTATTGCTAATTCAAGAATTCATCGTAACTCTATCACATTTGTCCAATTCACGTCGCTCCTACACCAGATATCGTACTGAGCTAGGCGTCATCTTGAAGCGCATGAAATGGCGAATAAAATGCACTACTAACCTTCTCGGATACGGCCATCAGAGACCCAATTAGATCATTTTATATTATGGTTAATATAAGAATACAATGAAATTCTATCACATTTGTTCAATTTACGTCGCTCCAATTTCAGATAGCGTACTGTGCTAAGCGGCATCTCCAAGCGCATGAAATGACGAGTAAAATGCACTATTAAACTTCTATGATAGGGTAATCGGAGACCTCATTAGATCATTTTATATTATCGTTAATGTAAGAATTCTGCGTAATTCTATCACATTTGTTCAATTTACGTCTCTTCTATTTCAGATAGCGTATTGGGCTAAGCGGAATCTTAAAGCGCATGAAATGTCGAGTAAAATGCACTGCTAAACTTCTAGGATAGGGCAATCAGAGACGCGATTAGATCATTTTATATTATGGTTAATATAAGAATTCAATGGAATTCTATCACATTTGTTCAATTTACGTCGCTCCAATTTCAGATAGCGTACTGTGCTAAGCGGCACCTCAAAGCGCATGAAATAACGAGTAAAATGCACTACTAAACTTCTATGATAGGGCAATCAGCGACCCGAATAGATCGTATTATATTATGGTTAATATAAGAATTCTGCGTAATTCTATCACATTTGTTCAATTTATGTCGCTCCTATTTCAGATAGCGTATTGGGCTAGGAGGCATCTTAAAGCGCGTGGAATGTCGAGTAAAATGCACTAATAACCTTCTATGATAGGGCAATCAGAGACCCAATTAGATCGTATTATATTAGGGTTAATATAAGAATTCTGCGTAATTCTATCACGTTTGTTCAAATTACGTAGCTCCAATTTCAGATACCGTATTGGGCTAGATGGCATCTTAAAGCGCATGAAATGCGAGTAAAATGCACTACCAAACTGCTCGGATAGGGCTAACATAGAGCCGATTAGGTCATCTTATATTATGGTTAATTTAAGAATTCAACAAAACTTTATCACATTTGTTCAATTTATATTGCTCCTATTTCAGATAGCGTACTGGGCTAGGCGGCACATTAAAGCGCATGAAATGACGAGTAAAATGCACTATTAAACTACTATGATAGGGCAATCAGAGACCCGAATAGATCGTATTATATTATGGTTAATATAAGAATTCTGCGTAATTCTATCACATTTGTTCAATATATGTCGCTCCTATTTCACATAGCGTATTGGGCTAGACGGCACCTTACAGCGCATGAAATGGCGAGTAAAATGCTCTATTAAACTTCTATGATAGGGCAATCAGAGACCCGAATTGATCGCATTATATTATGGTTAATATAAGAATTCTGCGTAATTCTATCACATTTGTTAAATTTACGTCGCCCTTATTTCAGATAGCGTATTGGGCTAGGTGGCATCTTAAAGCGCATGAAATGTCGAGTAAAATGCACTACTAACCTTCTCGGATAAGGCAATCAGAGACCCGATTAGGTCATGTTATATTATGGTTAATATAAGAATTCAGCGAAATTTTATCACATTTGTTCAATTTACGTCGCCCCCATTTCAGATAGCGTATTGGCCTTAGCGGCACCTTAAAGCTCATGAAAAGACGAGCAAAATGCACTATTAAACTTCTATGATAGGGCAATCAGAGACCCGAATAGATCGTATTATATTATGGATAATATAAAAATTCTGCGTTATACTGTCACGTTTGTTCAATTTACGTAGCTCCAATTTCCGGTAGCGCATTGGACTAGGCGGCATCTTAAAGCGCATGAAATGTCGAGTAAAATGCACTACTAAACTTCTCGGATGGGGCAATCAGAGACCCGATTAGGTCATCTTATATTATGGTTAATATAAGAATTCAGCGAAATTTTATCACATTTGTTCAATTTACGTCGCCCCCTATTTCAGATAGCGTATTGGCCTTAGCGGCACCTTAAAGCTCATGAAAAGACGAGCAAAATGCACTATTAAACTTCTATGATAGGGCAATCAGAGACCCGAATAGATCGTATTATATTATGGATAATATAAAAATTCTGCGTAATTCTATCACGTTTGTTCAATTTACGTAGCTCCAATTTCAGGTAGCGCATTGGACTAGGCGGCAACTCAAAGCGCATGAAATGTCGAGTAAAATGCACTACTTAACTTCTCGGATATGGCAATCTGAGAGCCGGTTAGGTCATCTTATACTATGGTTAATATAAGAATTCAGCGAAGTTCTATCACATTTGTTCAATTTACGTCGCTCCTATATCAGATAGCGTGTTGGGCCAAGCGCCACCTTAAAGCGCATGAAATGACGAGTAACATTCAGTATTAAACTTCTATGATAGGACAATCAGGGACCCGAATAGATCGTATTATATTATGGTTAATATAAGAATTCTGCGTTATTCTATCACGTTTGTTCAATTTACGTAGCTCCAATTTCGGATAGCGCATTGGACTAGGCGGCATCTTAAAGCGCATGAAATGCCGAGTAAAATGCACTACTAAACTTCTCGGATAGGGCTAACAGAGACCCGATTAGGTCATCTTGTATTATGGTTAATATAAGAATTCAGCGAAATTTTATCACATTTGTTCAATTAACGTCGCCCATATTTCAGATAGCGTGTGCGGCTAGGTGGCATCTTAAAGCGCATGAAATGTCGAGTAAAATGCACTATTAAACTTCTAGGGTAGGGCAAACAGACACCCGAGAAGATCATTTTATATTATGGTTCATTTAAGAATTCAGCGAAATTCTATCAAATTTGTTCAATATACGTCGCTCCTATTTCAGATAGCGTATTGGGTTAGGCGGCATCTTGAAGCGCCTAGAATGACGAGGAAAATGCAGTAGTAACCTTCTATGATAGGGCAATCAAAGACCCGATTAGATCATTCTATATTCTGGTTAGTATAAGAATTCTGCGTAATTCTATCAGATTTGTTCTTTTTACGTCGCTCCTATTTCAGATAGCGTATTGGGCTGAGCGGCATCTTAAAGCGCATGAAATGTCGAGTAAAATGCACAACTAAACTTCTCGGATAGGGCAATCAGAGACCCGATTACGTCATCTTATATTATGATTAATATAAGAATCCAGCGTAATTCTATCACATTTGTTCAATTTACGCAGCTCCAATTTCAGATAGCGGATAGGGCTAAGCGGCACCTTAAAGCGCATCAAATGTCTAGTAAAATGCACTACTAAACTTCTAGGATAGGGCAATCAGAGACCCGATCAGATCATTCTATATTATTGTTAATATAAGAATTCAGCGGAATTCTATCACATTTGCTCAATTTACGTCGCTCCTATTTCAGACAGCGTATTGGGCTAAGCGGCACCTTAAAGCGCATGAAATGACGAGTAAAATGCACTATTATGCTTCTGTGATTGGGAAATCAGAGACCCGATAAGATCATTCTAAATTATGGTTAAGATAAGTATTCTGCGTAATTCTATCACATTTTTTCAATTACGTCGCCCCGATTTCATATAGCGTTTTGGCTAGCCGGCATCGTAAAGCGCGTGGGATGACGAGTAAAATGCACTACTAACCTTCTATGATAGGGCAATCAGAGACCCGATTAGATCACTTTATATTGTGGTTAATATAAGAATTCAGCGAAATTCTATCACATTTGTTCAATTTACGTCGCTCCTGTTTCATATAGCGTATTGGGCTCAGCGGCATCTTAACGCGCATGAAATGTCGAGTAAAATGCACTACTAAACTTCTAGGATAGGGCAATCAGAGACCCGATTAGATCATCTTATATTATGATTAATATAAGAATTCAGTGTAATTCTTTCACATTTGTTGAATTTACGACGCTCCTATTTCAGATAGCGTATTGGGCTAGGCGGCACCTTAAAGCGCATGAAATGACGAGTAAAATGCAGTATTAAACTTCTATGATAGGCGAATCAAAGACCCGAATAGATCGTATTATATTATGGTTAATATAAGAATTCTGCGTAATTCTATCACATTTGTTCAATTTATGTCGCTCCTATTTCAGACAGCGTATTGGGCCAGACGGCACCTTACAGCGCATGAAATGGCGAGTAAAATGCTCTATTAAACTTCTATGATAGGGCAATCAGCGACCCGAATTGATCGCATTATATTGTGGTTAATATAAGAATTCTGCGTAATTCTATCACATTTGTTCAATTTACGTCGCCCCTATTTCAGATAGCGTATTTGGCTCGGTGGCATCTTAAAGCGCATGAAATGTCGAGTAAAATGCACTACTAAACTTCTCGGATAGGGCAATCAGAGACCCGATTAGGTCATCTTATATTATGGTTAATATAAGAATTCAGCGAAATTTTATCACATTTGTTCAATTTACGTCGCCCCTATTTCAGATAGCGTATTGGCCTTAGCGGCACCTTAAAGCTCATGAAAGGACGGGCAAAATGCACTATTAAACTTCTATGATAGGGCAATCAGAGACCCGAATAGATCGTATTATATTATGGATAATATAAAAATTCTGCGTAATTCTATCACGTTTGTTCAATTTACGTAGCTCCAATTTCAGGTAGCGCATTGGACTAGGCGGCATCTCAAAGCGCATGAAATGTCGAGTAAAATGCACTACTAAACTTCTCGGATAGGGCAATCAGAGAGCCGGTTAGGTCATCTTATACTATGGTTAATATAAGAATTCAGCGAAGTTCTATCACATTTGTTCAATTTACGTCGCTCCTATATCAGATAGCGTGTTGGGCCAAGCGCCACCTTAAAGCGCATGAAATGACGAGTAACATTCAGTATTAAACTTCTATGATAGGACAATCAGGGACCCGAATAGATCGTATTATATTATGGTTAATATAAGAATTCTGCGTTATTCTATCACGTTTGTTCAATTTACGTAGCTCCAATTTCGGATAGCGCATTGGACTAGGCGGCATCTTAAAGCGCATGAAATGCCGAGTAAAATGCACTACTAAACTTCTCGGATAGGGCAATCAGAGACCCGATTAGGTCAACTTATATTATGGTTAATATAAGAACTCGGCGTAATTCTATCACATTTGTTCAATTTACGTCGCCCCTATTTCAGATAGCGTATTGGGCTAGGTGGCATCTTGAAGCGCATGAAATGTCGAGTGAAATGCTCTATTAAACTTCTATGATAGGGCAATCAGAGACCCGATTAGATCATTTTATATTTCGGTTAGTATAAGAATTCTGCGAAATTCTATCACGTTTGTTCATTTACGTCGCTCCTTTTTCAGAAAGCGCATTGTGTTAAGCGGCACCTTAACGCGCATGAAATGTCGAGTAAAATGCACTACTAAACTTCTAGGATAGGGCAATCAGAGACCCGATTAGATCATTTTATATTATTGTTAATATAAGAATTCAACGTAATTTTATCACATTTGTTCAATTTACGTCGCCCCTATTTCAGATGGCGTATTGGGCTAGGTAGCACCTTAAAGCGCATGAAATGTCGAGTAAAATGAACTATTTAACTCCTAGGGTAGGGCAAACAGAGATCCGATTAGGTCATCTTATATTATCATTAATATAAGGATGCACCGTAATTCCATCACGTTTGTTCAGTTTACGTCGCTCCAATTTCAGACAGCGTGTTGGACTAGGCAGCATCTTAGCGCGTGGAATGTCGAGTAAAATGGACAACTAACCTTCTACGATTGGGCAGTCAGACACCCGATTAGATCATTTCATATTATGGTTAATATAAGAATTCATCTTAATTTTATCACATTTGTTCAATTTACGTCGCCCCTATTTCAGATAGCGTATTGGGATAGGCGGCACCTTAAAGCGCATGAAATGTCGAGTAAAATGCACTATTAAACTTCTAGGGTACGGCAAACAGAGACCCGATTAGATCATTTTATATTATGGTTAATTTAAGAATTCAGCGAAACTCTATCACCCTTGTTCAATTAACGTAGCTCCAATTTCAGATAGCGTATTGCGATACTCTGCACCTTAAAGCGCATGAAATGACGAGTAAAATGCACTATTAAACTTCTATGATAGGGCAATCAGAGACCCGATTAGATCATTTTATATTATGGTTAATTTAAGAATTCGTCGTAACTCCATCACATTTGGTCAATTCATGTAGCTCCCATTTCAGATAGTGGATTGGGCTAGGCGGCACCTTAAAGCGCATGAAATGACGAGTAAAATGCACACTTAAACTTCTAGGGTAGGGTAAACAGAGACCCGATTAGATCATTTTATATTATGGTTAATTTAAGAATTTAGCGAAATTCTATAACATTTGAACAATTTACGTCGCTCCTATTTCAGATAGCGTATTTGGCTGGGCGGCATCTTAAAGCGCGTGGAATGACGAGTAAAATGCACTAATAACCTTCTATGATAGGGCAATCAGAGACCCAATTAGATCGTATTATATTATGGTTAATATAAGAATTCTGCGTAATTCTATCACGTTTGTTCAAATTACGTAGCTCCAATTTCAGATACCGTATTGGGCTAGATGGCATCTTAAAGCGCATGAAATGCCGAGTAAAATGCACTATTAAACTTCTAGGGTAGGGCAAACAGAGACCCGATTAGATCATTTTATATTATGGTTAATATAAGAATTCAAGGTAATTTTATCACATTTTTTCATTTTATATCGCTCCTATTTCAGATAGCGGATTGGGCTAGGCGGCACCTTAAAGCGCATGTAATGGCGAGCAAAATGCACTATTAAACTTCTATGATAGGGCAATCAGTGACCCGAATAGATCGTATTATATTATGGTTAATATAAGAATTGTGCGTAATTCTATCACGTTTGTTCAATGTACGTAGCTCCAATTTCAGATAGCGTATTGGGCTAGACGGCATCCTAAAGCGCAGGAAATGCGAGTAAAATGCACTACCAACCCTCTCGGATAGGGCTAACAGAGACCCGATTAGGTCATCTTATATTATAGTTAATACAAGAATTCAGCGAAATTTTATCACATTTGTTCAATTTACGTCATCCCTATTTCAGATAGCGTATTGGGCTAGGTGGCATCTTAAAGCGCATGAAATGTCGAGTAAAATGCACTATTAAGCTTCTAGGGTAGGGCAAACAGAGACCCGATTAGATCATTTTATATTATTCTTAATATAAGAGTTCAACGTAATTTTATCCCATTCGTTCAATTTATATCGCTCCTATTTCAGATAGCGTATTGGGCTAGGCCGCACCTTAAAGCGCATGAAATGACGAGTAAAATGCAGTATTAAACTTCTATGATAGGCCAATCAGAGACCCGAATAGATCGTATTATATTATGGTTAATATAAGAATTGTGCGTAATTCTATCACGTTTGTTCAATTTACGTAGCTCCAATTTCAGATAGCGCATTGGACTAGGCGGCATCTTAAAGCGCATGAAATGTCGAGTAAAATGCACTACTAAACTTCTCGGATAGGGCAATCAGAGACCCGATTAGGTCATCTTATATTATAGTTAATATAAGAATTCAGCGAAATTTTATCACATTTGTTCAATTTACGTCTCCCCTATTTCAGATAGCGTATTGGGCTAAGCGGCACCTTAAAGCGCATGAAATGTCGAGTAAAATGCACTATTAAACTTCTATGATAGGGCAATCAGAGACCCGAATAGATCGTATTATATTATGGATAATATAAGAATTCTGCGTAATTCTATCACGTTTGTTCAATTTACGTAGCTCCAATTTCAGGTAGCCCATTGGACTAGGCGGCATCTCAGAGCGCATGAAATGTCGAGTAAAATGCACTATTTAACTTCTCGGTTAGGGCAATCACAGAGCCGATTAGGTCATCTTATACTATGGTTAATATAAGAATTCAGCGAAATTCTATCACATTTGCTCAATTTACTTCGCCCCTATTTCAGATAGCGTGCTGGGCTAGGTGGCATCTTAAAGCGCATGAATTGTCGAGTAAAATGCACTATTAAACTTCTAGGGTAGGGTAAACAGAGACGCGACTAGACCTTTTTATATTATGGTTAATTTAAGAATTCAGCGAAATTCCTTAACATTTGTTCAATTTACGTCGCTCCTATTTCTGATAGCGTATTGGGCAAAGCTGCACCTTAAAACGCATGAACTGACGAGTAAAATTTAATATTAAACTTCTATGATAGGGCAATCAGAGAACCGAATAGATCGTGTTATATTATGGTTAATATAAGAATTCTGCGTAATTCTATCACGTTTGTTCAGTTTACGTAGCTCCAATTTCAGATAGCGTATTGGGCTAGGCGGTAACTTAAAGCGCATGAAATGTCGAGTAAAATGCAGTATTAAACTTCGAGGGCAGGGCAAACAGAGACCCGATTAGATGATTTCATATTATTGTTAATATAAGAATTCAACGTAATTTTATCACATTTGTTCAATTTATATCGCTCCTATTTCAGATAGCGTATTCGGCTAGGAGGCACCTTAAAGCGCATGAAATGACGAGTATAATGCTCTACTAAACTTCCTTGATAGGGCAATCAGAGACCCGATTATATCATTTTATGTTATGGTTAGTATAAGAATTCTACGTAATTCTATCACATTTGTTTAATTTACGTCGCTCCTATTTCAGATAGCGTATTGGGCGAGGCGGCATCTTAAGGCGCATGAAATGTCGAGTAAAATGCACTTCTAAACTTCTCGGATAAAGCAATCAGAGACCTGATTAGATCATTTTATATTATTGTTAATATAAGAATTCAGCGTAATTTTATCACGTTTGTTCAATTTACGTCGCCCCTATTTCAGATAGCGTATTCGGCTAGGTGGCATCTTAAAGCGCATGGAATGTCGAATAAAATGCGCTAATAAACTTCTAGGACAGGGCAATCAGAGACCCGATTAGGTCATCTTATATTATGGTTAATATAAGAATTCTGCGCAACTCTATCACATTTATTCAATTTACGCAGCTCCAATTTCAGATAGCATATTGGTCTCGGTTGCACCTTAAAGCGCATGAAATGGCGAGAAAAATGCACTATTAAACTTCTCGGATAGGGCAATCAGAGATCCGATTAGGTCATTTTAAATTATGGTTAATATAAGAATTCTGCGTAATTCTATCACATTTGTTCAATTTACGTCGCTCCTATTTCGGATAGCGCATTGGGCTAAGCGGCACCTTAAAGCGCATGAAATGTCGAGTAAGATGCACTACCAAACTGCTCGGATAGGGCTAACATAGAGCCGATTAGGTCATCTTATATTATGGTTAATTTAAGAATTCAACAAAACTTTATCACATTTGTTCAATTTATATTGCTCCTATTTCAGATAGCGTACTGGGCTAGGCGGCACATTAAAGCGCATGAAATGACGAGTAAAATGCACTATTAAACTACTATGATAGGGCAATCAGAGACCCGAATAGATCGTATTATATTATGGTTAATATAAGAATTCTGCGTAATTCTATCACATTTGTTCAATATATGTCGCTCCTATTTCACATAGCGTATTGGGCTAGACGGCACCTTACAGCGCATGAAATGGCGAGTAAAATGCTCTATTAAACTTCTATGATAGGGCAATCAGAGACCCGAATTGATCGCATTATATTATGGTTAATATAAGAATTCTGCGTAATTCTATCACATTTGTTAAATTTACGTCGCCCTTATTTCAGATAGCGTATTGGGCTAGGTGGCATCTTAAAGCGCATGAAATGTCGAGTAAAATGCACTACTAAACTTCTCGGATAAGGCAATCAGAGACCCGATTAGGTCATGTTATATTATGGTTAATATAAGAATTCAGCGAAATTTTATCACATTTGTTCAATTTACGTCGCCCCTATTTCAGATAGCGCATTGGCCTTAGCGGCACCTTAAAGCGCATGAAAAGACGAGCAAAATGCACTATTAAACTTCTATGATAGGGCAATCAGAGACCCGAATAGATCGTATTATACTATGGATAATATAAGAATTCTGCGTAATACTATCACGTTTGTTCAATTTACGTAGCTCCAATTTCCGGTAGCGCATTGGACTAGGCGGCATCTTAAAGCGCATGAAATGTCGAGTAAAATGCACTACTAAACTTCTCGGATAGGGCAATCAGAGAGCCGATTATGTCATCTTATACTATGGTTAATATAAGAATTCAGCGAAATTCTATAACATTCGTTCAATTTACGTCGTCCCTATTTCAGATAGCGTATTGGGCTAAGCGGCACCTTAAAGCGCATGAAATGTCGAGTAAAATGCACTATTAAACTTCTATGATAGGGCAATCAGAGACCCGAATAGATCGTATTATATTATGGTTAATATAAGAATTCTGCGTAATTCTATTACGTTTGTTCAATTTACGTAGCTCCAATTTCAGGTAGCGTATTGGGCTAGGCGGCATCTTAAAGCGCATGAAATGTCGCGTAAAATGCACTTCTAAACTTCTCGGGTAGGGCAATCATAGACCCGATTAAGACATCTTATACTATGGTTAATATAAGAATTCAGCGAAATTTTATCACATTTGCTCAATTGACGTCGCCCCTATTTCAGATAGCGTATTGGGCTGCGTGGCACCTTAAAGCGCATGAAATGTCGAGTAAAATGCACTATTAAACTTCTAGGGTAGGGCAAACAGAGACCCGATTAGATCATTTTATATTATGGTTAATATAAGAAATCTGCGTAATTCTATCACATTTGTTCAATTTACGTCGCTTCTATTTCAGATAGCGTATTGGGCTAAGCGGCACCTTAAAGCGCATGAAATGACGAGTAAAATGGACTATTAAACTTCTATGATAGGGTAATCAGAGACCCGATTAGATCGTTTTATATTTTGATTAATATAAGAATTCTGCGAAATTCTATCACATTTGTTCAATTTACGTCGCTCCTTTTTCAGAAAGCGCATTGTGTTAAGCGATACCTTAAAGCGCATGAAATGACGAGTAAAATGCACTATTAAACTTCTAGGGTAGGGCAAACAGAGATCCGATTAGGTCATCTTATATTATGGTTAATATAAGGATGCACCGTAATTCCATCACATTTGTTCAATTTACGTCGCTCCAATTTCAGATAGCGTATTGGCCTAAACGGCTCCTTAAAGCGCCTGAAATGGCGAGTAAAATGCACTATTAAACTTCTATGATAGGGCAATCAGAGACCCGATTAGGTCATCTTATATTATGATTAATATAAGCATTCAGCGTACTTCTATCACAATTGTTCAATTTACGTCGGTCCTATTTCAGATAATATATTGGGCTTGGCGGCAACTTAAAGAGCGTGGAATGACGAGTAAAATGCACTCCTAACCTTCTATGATAGGGCAATCAGAGACCCGATTAGATCATTTTATATTATGGTTAATATAAGAATTCTGCGTAACTGTATCACATTTATTCAATGTACGCAGCTCCAATTTCAGATAGCATATTGGTCTCGGCTGCACCTTAAAGCGCATGAAATGACGAGTAAAATGCACTATTAAACTTCTATGATAGGGCAATCAGAGACCCGATTAGATCATTTTAAATTATGGTTAATATAAGAATTCTACGTAATTCTATCACATTTGATCAATTTACGTAGCTCCTATTTCAGATAGCGTATTGGGCGAGGCGGCATCTTAAAGCGCATGCAATGTTGAGTAAAATGCACTACTAAACTTCTGGGATAGGGCAATCAGAGATCCGATTAGGTCATTTTAAATTATGGTTAATATAAGAATTCTGCGTAATTCTATCACATTTGTTCAATTTACTTCGCTCCTTTTTCAGAAAGGGTATTGGGTTAAGCGGAACCTTAAAGCGCGTGGAATGTCGAGTAAAATGCACTACTAACCATCTATGAGAGGGCAATCAGTGACCCGATTAGATCATTTTATATTATGGTTAATATAAGAATTCCGCGAAATTCTATCACATTTGTTCAATTTACGTCGCTCCTATTTCAGATAGCGTATTGGGCTAAGCTGAGTCTTAAAGGGCATGAGATGCCGATTTAAATGCACTATTAAACTTCTAGGGTAGGGCAAACAGACACCCGATTAGATCATTTTATATTATGGTTAATATAAGATTTCTGCGTAATTCTATCACATTTGTTCAATTTACGTCGTTCCTATTTCAGATAGCGAATCGGGCGAGACGGCATCTTAAAGCGCATGAAATGTCGAGTAAAATGCACTACTAAACTTCTCGGATAACGCAATCAGAGACCCGATTAGGTCATCTTATATTATGATTAATATAAGAATTCAGCGTAATTCTATCACATTTGTCCAATTACGTCGCTCCTATTTCAGATAATATATTGGGCTTGGCGGCAACTTAAAGCGCGTGGAATGACGAGTAAAGTGCACTCCTAACCTTGTATGATAGGGCAATCAGAGACCCGATTAGATCATTTTATATTATGGTTAATATAAGAATTATGCGTAATTCTATCACATTTGTTCACTTTACGGCGCCTATTTCAGATAGCGTTATGGGCTATGTGGCATCTTAAAGCACATGAAATGACGAGTAAAATGCACTATTAAACTTCTATGGTAGGGCAATCAGAGTCCCGATTAGATCATCTTATAATATGATTCATATAAGGATGCTGCGTAATTCTATCACATTTGTTCAATTTACGTCGCGCCTGTTTCAGATTGCGTAATGGGCTAGGTGGCATCTTAAAGCGCATGAAATGACGAGTAAAATGCACTGTTAAACTTCTATGATAGGGCAATCTGGGACCCGATTAGATCATCTTGTATTATGATTAATATAAGAATTCAGTGTAATTCTATCACATTTGTTCAATTTACGACGCTCCTATTTCGGATAGCGTATTGGGCTAGGTGACACCTTAAAGCGCATGAAATGGCGAGTAAAATGCATTACTAAACTTCTCGTATAGGGCAATCAGAGACCCGATTAGATCATTTCATATTATTGTTAATATAAGAATGCAGCGTAATTTTATCACATATGATCAATTTACATCGCCCCTACTTCAGATAGCGTATTAGGCAAAGTGGCATCTTAAAGCGCATGAAATGTCGAGTAAAATGTACTATTTAACTTCTAGGGTGCGGGCAAACAGAGATCCGATTAGGTCATCTTATATTATGATTAATATAAGGATGCACCGTAATTCCATCACATTTGTTCAATTTACGTCGCTCCAATTTCAGACAGCGTTTTGGACTAGGCGGCATCTTAAAGCGCGTGGAATGTCGAGTAAAATGGACTACTTACCTTCTATGTTAGGGCAATCAGAGACCCGATTAGATCATTTTATATTATGGTTAATATAAGAATTATGCGTAATTCTATCACATTCGTTCAATTTACGTATCTCCAATTTGGGATAGCGGATTGGGCTAGACGGCACCTTAAAACGCATGAAATGAAGAGTAAAATGCACTACCAAACTTCTTTGATAGAGCAATCAGAGTCCCGATTAGAGCATGCTATATTATCGTTAATATAAGAATTCAGCGTAATTTTATCACATTTGTTCAATTTACGTCGCGGCTATTTCAGATAGCGTAATGGGCTAGGAGGCATGTTAAAGCGCAGGAAATGACGAGTAAAATGCGCTATTAAACTTCTATGATAGGGCAATCAGAGACCCGATTAGACCATTTTATATTATGGTTAATATAAGAATTATGCGTAATTCCATCACATTTGTTCAAGTGACGTCGTTCCTATTTCAGATAGTACATTGGGCTAGGCGGCATCTTAAAGTGCGTGATATGGCGAGTAAAATGCACTACTAACCTTCTATGATAGGGCAATCAGAGACCCGATTAGATCATCTTATATTATTGTTAATATAAGAATTCTGCGTACTTCTATCACATTCGTTCAATTTGTGTCGCTCCTATTTCAGATAGCGTATTGGACTGGGCTGCACCTTAAAGCGCATGAAATGACGAGTAAAATGCACTATTAAACTTCTATGATAGGGCAATCAGAGACCCGGATAGATCGTATTATATTATGACTAATATAAGAATTCAGCGTAATTCTATCACATTTGTTCAATTTACGTCGCCCCTATTTCAGATAGCGTATTCGGCTAAGCGGAATATTAAAGCGCTTGAAATGGCGAGTAAAATGCACTATTAAACTTCTATGATAGGGCAATCAGAGACCCGATTAGTTCATTTTATATTATTGTTAATATAAGAATTCAGCGTAATTTTATCACATTTGTTCAACTTACGTCGCCCCTATTTCAGATAGCGTATTGGGATAGGCAGCACCTTAAAGCGCATGAAATAACGAGTATAATTCACTACCAAACTTCTTTGATAGGGCAATCAGAGACGCGATTAGATCATTTTATATTTTGGTTAATATAAGAATTCTGCATAATTCTATCACATTTGTTCAATTTACGTCGCTCCTTTTTCAGAAAGCGCATTGTGTTAAGCGGCACCTTAAAGCGCATGAAATGACGAGTAAAATGCATTACTAAACTTCTATGATAGGGCAATCAGAGATCCGATTAGATCATTTTATATTATGGTTAATATAAGAATTCAGAGTAATTCTATCACATTTGTTCAATTTACGTCGCTCTAATTTCAGATAGCGTATTGGTCTAAGCGGCATGTTGATGGGAATGAAATGTTGAGTAAAATGCACTACTATACTTCTAGGATAGGGCAATCGGAGACCGGATTAGATCATTTTATATTATTCTTAATATAAGAATTTACCGTCATTTTATCACATTTTTCAATTTACGTCGCACCTATTTCAGATAGCGTATTCGTCTAAGCGGCATCTTAAAGCGCATGAAATGACGAGTAAAATGCACTATTAAACTTCAATGATAGGGCAATCAGAGATCCGTTCAGATCGTCGTATATTATGGTTAATTTAAGAATTCGTCGTAACTCTATCACATTTGTTTAATTTAGGTAGCTCTAATTTCAGATCGCGTATTGATATAGGGTGCACCTTAAAGCGCATGAAATGACGAGTAGAATGCACTACTAAACTTCTTGGATAGGGCAATCAGAGACCCGATTAGGTCATGTTATATTATGATTAATATCAGAATGCAGCGTAATTCTATCACATTTGTTCAATTTACGTCGCTCCTATTTCAGATAGCGTATTGGTCTAAGCGGCATGTTAATGCGCATGAAATGACGATTAAAATGCACTACTAAACTTCTAGGATAGGGCAATCGGAGACCCGTTTAGATCATTTTATATTATTCTTAATATAAGAACTCAACGTCATTTTATCACATTTCTCAATTTACGTCGTCCCTATTTCAGATACCGTATTGGGCTAGGTGAGATCTTAAAGCGCATGAAATGTCGAGTAAAATGCACTACCAAACTTCTTGGATAGGGCAATCAGAGACACGATTAGGTCATCTTATATTATGTTTAGTATAAGAATTCAGCGTAATTCTATCACATTTGTTCAATTTACGTCGCTCCTATTTCAGATAGCGACTTGGGATATGCGGCATCTTAAAGCGCATGGAATGACGAGTAAAATGCACTATTAAACTTCTGTGATAGGGCAAACAGACACCCGATTAGATCATTTTATATTATGGTTAATATAAGATTTCTGCGTAATTCTATCACATTTGTTCAATTTACGTCGCTCCTATTTCAGATAGCGTATCGGCCGAGACCGCATCTTAAAGCGCATGAAATGTCGAGTAAAATGCACTACTAAACTTCTCGGATAGGGCAATCAGAGACCCGATTAGGTCATCTTATATTATGATTAATATAAAAATGCAGCGTAATTCTATCACATTTGTTCAAATTACGTCGTTCCTATTTCAGATAATATATTGGGCTTGGCGGCAACTTAAAGCGCGTGGAATGACGAGTAAAATGCACTCCTAACCTTCTATGATAGGGCAATCTGAGACCCGATTAGATCATTTTATATTATGGTTAATATAAGAATCCAGCGAAATTTGATCACATTTGTTGAATTTACGTCGCCCCTATTTCAGATAGCGTATTGGGCTAGGTGGCATCTTTAAAGCGCATGAAATGTCGAGTAAAATGCACTACTAAACTTCTAGGATAGGGCAATCAGAGACCCAATTAGGTCATCTTATATTATGATTAATATAAGAATTCAGCCTAATTCTATCACATTTTTTCAATTTACGTCGCTCCTATTTCAGATAGCGGATTGGGCTAGACGACACCTCAACGCGCATGAAATGACGAGTAAAATGCATTATTAAACATCTATGATAGGGCAATCAGAGACCCGGTAAGGTCATCTTATGTTTTGATTAATCTAAGAATTCTGCGTAATTCAATCACGTTTGTTCAATTTACGTAGCTCCAATTTCAGATACCGTATTGGACTAGGCGGCATATTGAAGCGCATGAAATGACGAGTAAAATGCACTATTAAACTTCTATGATAGGGCAATCAGAGACCAGATTAGGTCATTTTATATTATGGTTAATATAAGAATTCAGTGAAATTCTATCGCATTTGTTCAATTCACGTGGCTCCTATTTCAGGTACCGTATTGGACTAAACGGCACCTTGAAGCGCATGAAATGGCGAGTAAAATGCACTACTAACCTTCTATGATAGGGCAATCAGAGACCCGATTAGATCCAATTATATTATGGTTAATATGAGAATTCTGCGTAATTCTATCACGTTTGTTCAATTTACGTAGTTCCAATTTCGGATACCGCGTTGGACTAGGCGGCATCGTAAACCGCATGAAATGTCGCGTAAAATGCACTACTAAACTTCTCGGATAGGGCAGTCAGAGACCCGATAAGGTCATCTTATATTATGGCTAATTTAAGAATTCAGCGTAACTCTATCACATTTGTCCAAATCACGTCGCCTCTATTTCAGAAAGCGTATTGGTCTAGCCGGCATCGTAAAGCGCGTGGAATGACGAGTAAAAGGCACTGTTAACCTTCTTTGATAGTGCAATCGGAGACCCGATTAGATCATTTTATATTATGGTTAATATAGGAATACTGCGTAATTCTATCACATTTGTTCAATTAACGTCGCTCCTACTTCAGATAGCGTATTGGGCTAAGCTGCATGTTAAAGCGCATGAAATGACGAGTAAAATGCACTATAAAACTTCTAGGATAGGGCAATCAGAGACCCGAATAGATCATATTATATTATAGTTAATATAAGAATTCTGCGTAATTCTATCACATTTGTACAATTTACGGCGCCCTATTTCAGATAGCGTATTGGGCTAGGTGGCATCCTAAAGCGCATGAAATGTCGAGCAAAATGCACTATTAAACTTCTAGGGTAGGGAAAACAGAGACCCGATTAGATCATTTTATATTATGGTTAATATAAGAATTCTGCGTAATTCTCTCACATTTGTTCAATTTACGTCGCTCCTATTTCAGACAGCGTATTGGTAAGGGCGACATATTAAAGCGCATGGACTGACGAATAAAATGAACTATTAAACTTCTATGATAGGACAATCAGAGACCCGATTTGATCATTCTATATTATGGTTAATATAAGAATTCTGCGTAATTCTCTCACATTTGTTCAATTTACGTCGCTCCTATTTCAGATAGCGTATTGGGCTAAGCGGCTCTTTAAGGCGCATGAAATGACGAGTAAAATGCACTATTAAGCTACTATGATAGGGTAATCAGAGACCCAATCAGATCATTTTATATTATGGTTAATTTAAGAATTCAGCGAAACTGTATCACACTTGTTCAATTTACGTAGCTCCAATTTCAGATAGCGTATTGGTATAGGCGACATATTAAAGCGCATGGACTGACGAGTAAAATGAACTATTACACATCTATGATAGGACAATCAGAGACCCGATTAGATCATTCTATATTATGGTTAATATAAGAATTCAGTGTAACTCTGTCACATTTGTTCAACTTACGTAGCTCCAATTTCAGATTGCGTATTGGGCTAAACGGCTCCTTAAAGAGCATGAAATGGCGAGTAAAATGCACTATTAATCTTCTATGATAGGGCAATCGGAGACCCGATTAGATCATTTTATATTATTGTTAATATAAGAATTCTGCGGAATTCCATCACGTTTGTTTAATTTACGTGGCTCCAATTTCAGACAACGTATTGGCCTAGGCGGCATTTAAAGCGCATGAAATGTCGAGTAAAATGCACTACTAAACTTCTCTGATAGGGCAATCAGAGAGCCGATTAGGTCATCTTATATTATGGTTAATATAAGAATTCAGCGAAATTCTATCATATTTGTTCAATTTACGCCGCTCCTATTTCAGATAGCGTATTGGGCTAAGCGGCACCTTAAAGCGCATGAAATGACGAGTAAAATGCACTGTTAAACTTCTATGATAGGGTAATCAGAGACCCGATTACATCATTTTATATTATTGTTAATATAAGAATTGAACGTAATTTTATCACATTTGTTCAATTTACGTCGGCCCTATTTCAGATAGCGTATTGGGCTAGGTGGCATCGTAAAGCGCATGAAATATCAAGTAAAACGCACTTTTAAATTTCTAGGGTAGGGCAAACAGAGACCCGATAAGGTCATCTTATGTTTTGATTAATATATGGATGCAGCGTAATTCTATCACACTTGTTCAATTTCCGTCGCTCCTATTTCAGATAGCGTATTGGGTTAGGCGGGATCTCAAAGCGCGTGGAATGGCGAGTAAAATGCACTACTAACCTTCTATGATAGGGCAACCAGAGACCCGTTTAGATCATTCTATATTATGGTTAATATAAGAATTCTGCGTAATTCTATCACATTTGTTCAAATTATGTCGCTCCTATTTCAGATAGCGTATTGGGCTAGGCGGCATCATAAAGCGCATGAAGTGACGAGTAAAATGCACTATTAGTCTTCTATGTTAGGGCAATCAGAGACCCGATTAGATCATTTTATATTATTGTTAATATAAGAATTCTGCGTAATTCTATCACATTTGTGCAATCTACGTAGCTCCTATTTCAGATAGCGTATTGGGCTGGGCGGCACCTTAAAGGGCATGAAATGACGAGTAAAATGCACTATTCAACCTCTAGGGTAGGTAAACATAGACCCGATTAGATCATTTTATCTTATGGTTAATTTAAGAATTCAGCGAAATTCTATCACATTTGTTCAATTTACGTCGCTCCTATTTCAGATAGCGTATTGGGCTAAGCGGCACTTTAAAGCGCAAGAAATGGCGAGTAAAATGCACTATGAAACTTCTATGATAGGGCAATCAGCGACCCGATTAGATCATTTTATATTATTGTTAATATAAAAATTCAACGTACTTTTTTCACATTTGTTCACTTTTCGTCGGTCCTATTTCAGATAGCGTATTGGGCTAAGCGGCATCTTGAAGCGCAAGAAATGTCGAGTAAAATGCACTACTAAACTTCTAGGATAGGGCAATCAGAGACCCGATTAGATAATCTTATATTATGATTAATATAAGAATTCAGTGCAATTCTATCACATTTGTTCAATTTACGTAGCTCCTATTTCAGATAGCGTATTGGGCTACGCGGCACCTTAAAGCGCATGAAATGACGAGTAAAATGCACTATTAAACTTCTATGATAGGGCAATCAGAGACCCGAGCAGATCATATTATATTAATGTTAATATCAGAATTCTGAGTAATCCTATCACATTTGTTCAATTTACGACGCTCCTATTTCAGATAGCGTATTGGGCTAAGCGTCACATTGAAGCGCATGATATCACGAGCAAAATGCACTATTGAACTTCCATGCTAGGGCAATCAGAGACCAGATTAGATTATTCTAGATTATTGTTAATATAAGAATTCAACGTAATTTTATCACATTTGTTCAATTTACGTCGCCCCTATTTCAGATAGCGTATTGGGCTAGGTGGCATCTTAAAGCGCATGAAATGTCGAGTAAAATGCACTACTACACTTCGAGGATAGGGCAATCAGAGATACGATTAGGTCATTTTATATTATGGTTAATATAAGAATTCTGCGTAATTCTCTCAGATTTGTTCAATTTACGTCGCTCCTATTTCAGATGGCGTATTGGGCTATGCGGCATCTTAAAGCGCATGAAATGTGTAGTAAAATGCACTATTAAACTTCTAGGGTAGGGCAAACAGAGATCCGGTTAGATCATTTTATATTATTGCTAATATAAGAATTCAACGTAATTTTATCACATTTGTTCAATTTACGTCGCTTCTATTTCAGATAGCGTATTGGGCTAAGCGGCACCTTAAAGCGCATGAAATGACGAGTAAAATCCACTATTAAACTTCTATGAGAGAGCAATCAGAGACCCGATTAGATCATTTTATATTATGGTTAATATAAGAATTCTGCGTAATTCTATCACATTTGTTCTGTTTACGTCGCCCCTATTTCAGATAGCGTATTGGGCTAGGCGGCATATTAAAGCGCATGAAATGTCGAGTAAAATGCACTACTAAACTCCACGGATAGGGCAATCAGAGCCCCGATTAGGTCATCTTATATTATGGTTAATATAAGAATTCAGAGAAATTTTGTCACATTTGTTCTATTTACGTCGCCCCTATTTCAGATAGCGTATTGGGCTAGGTGGCATCTTAATGCGAATGAAATGTCGAGTAAAATGCACTATTAAACTTCTAGGGTAGGGCAAACAGAGACCCGATTTCATCATTTTATATTATGATTAATTTAACAATTCAGCGAAATTCTATCACATTTGTTCAATTTACGTCGCTCCTATTTCAGATAGCGTATTGGGATAGGCGGCACCTTAAAGAGCATGAAATGTCGAATACAATGCACTGTTAAACTTCTAGGATAGGGCAATCAGAGACCCGATAAGGTCATCTTATATTTTGATTAATATAAGGATGCAGCATAATTGTATCACATTTGTTCAATTTACGTCGCTCCTATTTCAGATAGCGTATTGGGCAAGGCGGCACCTTAAAGCGCATGGAATGGCGAGTAAGATGCACTATAAAACTTCTATGATAGGGCAATCGGAGACCCGATTAGATCATTCTATATTATGGTTAATATAAGAATTCTGCGTAACTCTATCACATTTGTTCAATTTATGTCGCTATTATTTCAGATAGCGTATTGGGCTAGTCGGCACCTTAAAGCGCATGAAATGACGAGTAAAATGCACAATTTAACTTCTATCATACGGCAATCAGAGACCCGAATAGATCGTATTATATTATGGTTAATATGAGAATTCTGCGTAATTCTATCACATTTGTTCTGTTTACGTCGCCCCTATTTCAGATAGCGTATTGGGCTAGGCGGCACCTTAAAGCGCATGAAATGACGAGTAAAATGCACTATTAAACTTCTATGATAGGGCAATCAGAGACCCGAATAGATCATATTATATTATGGTTAATATAAGAGTTCTGCGTAATTCTATCACGTTTGTTCAATTTACGTAGCTCCAATTTCAGATAGCGTATTGGACTAGGCGGCATATTAAAGCGCATGAAATGTCGAGTAAAATGCACTTCTACACTTCTAGGATAGGGCAATCAGAGACCTGATTAGATCATTTTATATTATTGTTAATATAAGAATTCAGCGTAATTTTATCACGTTTGTTCAATTTACGTCGCCCCTATTTCAGATAGCGTATTCGGCTAGGTGGCATCTTAAAGCGCATGGAATGTCGAATAAAATGCGCTAATAAACTTCTAGGACAGGGCAATCAGAGACCCGATTTGGTCATCTTATATTATGGTTAATATAAGAATTCTGCGCAACTCTATCGAATTTATTCAATTTACGCAGCTCCAATTTCAGATAGCATATTGGTCTCGGTTGCACCTTAAAGCGCATGAAATGGCGAGTAAAATGCACTATTAAACTTCTCGGATAGGGCAATCAGAGATCCGATTAGGTCATTTTAAATTATGGTTAATATAAGAATTCTGCGTAATTCTATCACATTTGTTCAATTTACGTCGCTCCTACTTCAGATAGCGGATTGGGCTAGGCGGAGCCTTAAAGAGCATGAAATGACGAGTAAAATGCGCTACTAACCTTCTATGATAGGGCAATCAGAGACCAGATTATATCATTTTATATTATGGTTAATATAAGAATTCAGCGAAATTCTATCATATTTGTTCAATTTACGTCGCTCCTATTTCAGATAGCGTACTGGGCTAAGCGGCACCTTAAAGCGCATGAAATGACGAGTAAAATGCACTATTAAACTTCTATGATAGGGCAATCAGAGACCAGATTAGATCCTTTTATATTATTGTTAATATAAGAATGCTGCGTAATTTAATCACATTTGTTCATTTTACGTCGCCCCTATTTCAGATAGCGTACTGGACTAGGTGGCATCTCAAAGCGCGTGAAATGTCGAGTAAAATGCACTATTAAACTTCTATGATAGGGCAATCAGAGACCCGAATAGAACGTATTATATTATGGTTAATATAAGAATCTGCGAAATTCTATCACGTTTGTTCAGTTTACGTAGCACCAATTTCAGATAGCGTATCGGGGTAAGCGGCACGTTAAAGCGCATGAAATGACGAATGCAATGCACTATTAAGCTTCTATGATAGGGCAATCAGAGACCCGATTAGATCGTTTTATATGACTGTTAATATAAGAATTCAACGTAATCTTATCACATTTGTTCAATTTACGTCGCCCCTATTTCAGATAGTATATTGGGCTAGGCGGCACCTTAGAGCGTGTGGAATGACGAGTAAAATGCACTACTAAACTTCTATGATAGGGCAATCAGAGACCCGATTAGATCATTTTATATTATTGTTAATTTAAGAATTCATCGTAACTCTATCACATTTGTCCAATTCACGTCGCTCCTACACCAGATATCGTATTGAGATAGGCGGCATCTTAAAGCGCATGAAATGTCGAGTAAAATTCACTACTAACCTTCTATGATAGGGCAATCAAAGACCCGATTAGATCATTCTATATTATGGTTAATATAAGAATTCTGCGTAATTCTATCACATTTGTTCAATTTACGTCGCTCCTATTTGAGATAGCGTATTGGGCTCAGCGGCACCTTAAAGCGCATGGAATGATGAGTAAAATGCACTATTAAAATTCTAGGGTAAGGCAAACAGAGACCCGATTTGATCATTTCATATTATGGTTAATTTAAGAATTCAGCGAAACTCTATCACCCTTGTTCAATTTACGTAGCTCTAATTTCAAATAGCGTATTGGGCTAGACGGCACCTAAAAGCGCATGAAATGACGAGTAAAATGCACTATTCAACTTCTATGATAGGGCAATCAGAGACCCGATTAGATCATTTTATATTTTGGTTAATATAAGGATCCAGCGAAATTCTATCACATTTGTTCAATTTACGTCGCTCCTATTTCAGATAGCGTACTGGGCTAGGCGGCACCTTAAAGCACGTGGAATGGCGAGTAAAATGCACTATTCACCTTCTATGATAGTGCAATCAGAGGCCCGATTAGATCATTATTATATTTTGGTTAATATAAGAATTCTGCGAAATTCTATCACATTTGTCCAATTTACGTCGCTCCTATTTCGGATAGCGTATTGGGCTAAGCGTCATTTCAAAGTGCACGGAATGGCGAGTAAAATGCACTATTAAACTTCTAGGGTAGGGCAAACAGAGACCCGATTAGATCATTATATATTACGGTTAGTATAAGAATTCAGCGTAATTCTATCACATTTGTTCAATTTACGTCGCTCCTATTTCAGATAGCATATTGGGCTAAGCGGCATCTCATAGCGCATGAGATGGCGAGTAAAATGTACCATTATACTTCTAGGGTAAGGCAAACAGAGACCCGATTAGATCATTTTGTATTACGGTTAATATAAGAATTCAGCGTAATTCTATCACATTTGATCAATTTACGTCGCTCCGATTTCAGATAGCGTATTGGGCTAAGCGGCTTCTCAAAGCGCGTCAAATGGCGAGTAAAATGCACTATTAAACTTCTAGGGTAGGGCAAAGAGAGACTCGATGATATCATTTTATATTATGATTAATTTAAGAATTCAGTGAAATTCTATCACATTTGTTCAATTTACGTCACTCCTGTTTCAGATAGCGTATTGGGCTAAGCGGTATCTCAAAGCGCATGAAATAGCGAGTAAAATGCACTATCAAACTTCTAGGGTAAGGCAAACAGAGACCCGATTAGATCATTTTATATTACGGTTAATATAAGAATGCAGCGTAATTCTATCACATTTGTTCAATTTACGTCGTTCCGATTTCTGATGGCGTATTGGGCTAAGCGGCATCTCAAAGCGCATGAAATGGCGAGTAAAATGCACTATTATACTTCTAGGGTAAGGCAAACAGAGACCCGATTAGATCATTTCACATTATGGTTAATATAAGAATTCAGCGAAATTCTATCACATTTGTTCAATTTACGTCGCTCCTGTTTCAGATAGCGTATTGGGCTAAGCGGTATCTCAAAGCGCATGAAATGGCGAGTAAAATGCACTATCAAACTTCTAGGGTAAGGCAAACAGAGACCCGATTAGATCATTTTATATTACGGTTAATATAAGAATTCAGCGTAATTCTATCACAATTGTTCAATATACGTCGCTCCAATTTCAGATAGCCTGCTGGGCTAGGCGGCATCCTAAACCGCGTGGAATGGCGAGTAAGATGCACTATTAACCTTCTATGATAGGGCAATCAGAGACCCGATTAGATCATTTTATATTTTGGTTAATATAAGTATTCAGCGAAATTCTATCACATTTGTTCAATTTACGTCGCTCCTATTTCGGATAGCGTATTGGTCTAAGCGTCATTTCAAAGCGCACGGAATGGCGAGTAAAATGCACTATTAAACTTCTAGGGTAGGGCAAACAGAGACCCGATTAGATCATTATATATTACGGTTGGTATAAGAATTCAGCGTTATTCTATCACATTTGTTCAATTTACGTCGCTCCTATTTCAGATAGCATATTGGGCTAAGCGGCATCTGAAAGCGCATGAGATGGCGAGTAAAATGCACTATTATACTTCTAGGGTAAGGCAAACAGAGACTGGATTAGATCATTTTATATTACGGTTAATATAAGAATTCAGCGTAATTCTATCGCATCTGTTCAATCTACGTCGCTCCGATTTCAGATAGCGTATTCGGCTAAGCGGCATCTCAAAGCGCATGAAATGACGAGTGAAATGCACTATTACACTTCTAGGGTAGGGCGAACAGAGACCCGATTACATCATTTTACAATATGGTTAATATAAGTATTCAGCGAAATTCTATCACATTTGTTCAATTTACGTCGCTCCTATTTCAGATAGCCTACTGGGCTTGGCGGCATCCTAATGCGCGTGGAATGACGAGCGAAATGCACTATTAAACTTCTAGGGTAGGGCGAACAGAGAGCCGATTAGATCATTTTACATTATGGTTAATATAAGAATTCAGAGAAATTCTATCACATTTGTTCAATTTACGTCGCTCCTATTTCAGCTAGCGTATTGGGCTGAGCCGCATCTCAAAGCGCATGAAATGCCGATTAAAATGCACTATTAAACTTCTAGGGTAGGGCGAACAGTGCCCCGATTAGATCATTTTACATTATGGTTAATATAACAATACAGCGAAATTCTATCACATTTGTTCAATTTCCGTCGCTCCGATTTGAGATAGCGTATTGGGCTCAGCGGCACCTTAAAGCGCATGGAATGATGAGTAAAATGCACTATTAAAATTCTAGGGTAAGGCAAACAGAGACCCGATTTGATCATTTCATATTATGGTTAATTTAAGAATTCAGCGAAACTCTATCACCCTTGTTCAATTTACGTAGCTCTAATTTCAGATGGCGTATTGGGCTAGACGGCACCTAAAAGCGCATGAAATGACGAGTAAAATGCACTATTCAACTTCTATGATAGGGCAATCAGAGACCCGATTAGATCATTTTAAATTATGGTTAATATAAGAATTCTGCGTAATACAATCACATTTGTTCAATTTACGTTGCTCCAATTTCAGATAGCGGATTGGGCTAGGTGGCATCTTGAAGCGTATGAAATGACGTGTGAAATGCACTATTAAACTTCTATGATAGGGCAATCAGAGACCCGATTAGATCATTTTAAATTATGGTTAATACAAGAATCCTGCGTAATACAATCACATTTGATCAATTTACGTCGCTCCAATTTCAGATAGCGGATTGGGTTAGACTGCACCTTGAAGCGCATGAAATGACGAGTAAAATGCACTACTAACCTTCTATGATAGGGCAAACAGAGACCCGATTAGATCATTTTATATTATGGTTAATTTAAGAATTCAGCGAAATTCTATCTCATTTGTTCAATTTACGTCGCCCCTGTTTCAGATATCGTACTGGGCTATGTGGCATCTCAAAGCGCATGAAATGGCGAGTAAAATGCACTATTAAACTTCTATGATAGGGCAATCAGAGACCCGAATAGAGCGTATTATATTATGGTTAATATAAGAATTCTGCGTAATTCTATCACGTTTGTTCAATTTACGTAGCTCCAAATTCAGATAGCGTATTGGGCTACGTGGCGTCTTAAAGCGCATGAAATGTCGAGTAAAATGCAATACTAAACTTCTCGGATAGGGCAAACAGAGACCCGATTAGATCATTTTATAATATGGTTAATTTAAGAATTCAGCGAAATTCTATCTCATTTGTTCAATTTACGTCGCTCCTATTTCAGATAGCGTATTGGGCTAGGCACCACCTTCAAGCGCATGAAATGACGAGTAAAATGCACTGTTAAACTTCTATGATAGTGCAATCACAGACCAGATTAGATCCTTTTATATTATTGTTAATTTAAGAATTCAGCGTAATTTTATCACATTTGTTCAATTTACGTCGCCCCTATTTCAGATAGCGTATTGGGCTAGGTGGCACCTTAAAGCGCATGAAATATCGAGTAAAATGCACTATTAAACTTCTAGGGCAGGGCAAACAGAGACCCGATTAGATCATTTTATATTATGGTTAATTTAAGAATTCAGCGAAATTCTATCACATTTGTTCAATTTACGTCGCTCCTATTTCAGATAGCGTATTGGGCTAGGCACCACCTTCAAGCGCATGAAATGACGAGTAAAATGCACTGTTAAACTTCTATGATAGTGCAATCAGAGACCCGATTAGGTCATTTTATATTATGGTTAATTTAAGAATTCAGCGAAACTCTATGACACTTGTTCAATTTACGTAGCTCCAATTTCAGAGAGCGTATTGGGCTAGGCGGCATCTTAAAGCGCGTGGAATAACGAGTAAAATGCACTACTAACCTTCTATGATAGGGCAATCAAAGACCCGATTAGATCATTCTATATTATGGTTAATACAAGAATTCTTCGTAATTCTATCACATTTGTTCAATTTATGTCGATCCTATTTCAAATATCGTATTGGGCTACGCGGCACCTTAAAGCGTGTGGAATGGCGAGTAAGATGCACCAATAACCTTCTATGATAGGGCAATCAGAGACCCGATTAGATCATTTTATATTATGGTTAACATAAGAATTCAGCGAAATTCTATCATATTTGTTCAATTTACGTCGCTCCTATTTCAGATAGCGTACTGGGCTAAGCGGCACCTTAAAGCGCATGAAATGACGAGTAAAATGCACTATTAAACTTCTATGATAGGGCAATCAGAGACCAGATTAGATCCTTTTATATTATTGTTAATATAAGAATGCTGCGTAATTTAATCACATTTGTTCATTTTACGTCGCCCCTATTTCAGATAGCGTACTGGACTAGGTGGCATCTCAAAGCGCGTGAAATGTCGAGTAAAATGCACTATTAAACTTCTATGATAGGGCAATCAGAGACCCGAATAGAACGTATTATATTATGGTTAATATAAGAATCTGCGAAATTCTATCACGTTTGTTCAGTTTACGTAGCACCAATTTCAGATAGCGTATCGGGCTAAGCGGCACGTTAAAGCGCATGAAATGACGAATGCAATGCACTATTAAGCTTCTATGATAGGGCAATCAGAGACCCGATTAGATCGTTTTATATGACTGTTAATATAAGAATTCAACGTAATCTTATCACATTTGTTCAATTTACGTCGCCCCTATTTCAGATAGTATATTGGGCTAGGCGGCACCTTAGAGCGTGTGGAATGACGAGTAAAATGCACTACTAAACTTCTATGATAGGGCAATCAGAGACCCGATTAGATCATTTTATATTATTGTTAATTTAAGAATTCATCGTAACTCTATCACATTTGTCCAATTCACGTCGCTCCTACACCAGATATCGTATTGAGATAGGCGGCATCTTAAAGCGCATGAAATGTCGAGTAAAATTCACTACTAACCTTCTATGATAGGGCAATCAAAGACCCGATTAGATCATTCTATATTATGGTTAATATAAGAATTCTGCGTAATTCTATCACATTTGTTCAATTTACGTCGCTCCTATTACAGATAGCGTATTGCGCTAGGCGGCATCTCAAAGCGCATGAAATGTCGAGTAAAATGCACTACTAAACTTCTAGGGTAGGGCAAACAGAGACCCGAATAGAACGTATTATATTATGGTTAATATAAGAATGCTGCGTAATTCTATCACGTTTCTTCAATTTACGTAGCTCCAATTTCAGATAGCGTACTGGGCTAGGCGGCTTCTTAAAGCGCATGAAATGTCGAGGAAAATGCACTACTAAACTTCTCTGATAGGGCAATCGGAGACCCGATTAGGTCATCTTATATTATGGTTCATATAAGAATTCAGCGAACTTTTATCAGATTTGTTCAATTTACGTCGCCCCTATTTCAAATATCGTATTGGGCTAGGTGGCATCTTAAAGCGCATGAAATGTCGATTAAAATGCACTATTACACTTCGAGGGTAGGGCAAACAGAGACACTCTTAGATCATTTTATATTATGGTTAATTTAAGAATTCAGCGAAACTCTATCACATTTGTACAATTTACGACGCTCCTGTTTCAGATAGCGTATTGGGCTAAGCGGCACGTTAAAGCGCATGAAATGACGAGTAAAATGCACTATTAAAATTCTAGGGTAGGGCAAACAGAGATCCGATTAGATGATTTTATATAATGGTTAATATAAGAATTCTGCGTAACTCGGTCACATTTGTTCAATTTACGTAGCTCCAATTTCAGACAGCGGATTGGGCTAGACGGCACATTAAAGCGCATGAAATGACGAGTGAAATGCACTACTACACTTCTTTCATAGGGCAATCAGAGACCCGATTAGACCATTTTATATTATGTTTAATATAAGAATTCAGCGAAATTCTATCACATTTGTTCAATTTACGTCGCTCCTATTTCAGATAGCGCATTGGGCTAGGCGGCGCCTTAAAGCGCATGAAATGACGAGTAAAATGCACTATTCAACTTCTATGATAGGGCAATCAGAGACACGATTAGATCATTTTATATTTTGTTTAATATAAGAATTAAGCGAAATTCTATCACATTTGTTCAATTTACGTCGCTCCCGTTTGAGATAGCGTATTGGGCTAAGCGGCATCTCAAAGTGCATGAAATGGCGAGCAAAATGTACTGTTAAACTTCTAGGGTAGGGTAACCAGAGACCCGTTTAGATCATTTTATATTATGGTTAATTGAAGAATTCAGCGAAATTCTATCACATTTGTTGAATTTACGTCGCACCTATTTCGGATAGCGTACTCGGCTAGGCGTTATCTTAAAGCGCGTGGAATGGCGAGTAAAATGCACTATTAAACTTCTGTGATAGGGCAATCAGTGACCCGATTACATCATTTTATATTTTGATTAATATAAGAATTCAGCGAAACTCTATCACATTTGTCCAATTTACGTCGCTCCCATTTGATATAGCGTATTGGGCTAAGCGGCATCTCAAAGCGCATGAAATGGCGAGTTAAATGCACTACTAAACTTCTAGGGTTAGGCAAACAGAGACCCGATTAGATCATTTTATATTATGGTTAATTTAAGGATTCAGCGAAATTCTATCACATTTGTTCAATTTACGTCGCTCCTATTACAGATAGCGTACTGTGCTAAGCGGCATCTCAAAGCGCATGAAATGGCGAGTAAAACTCACTATTATAATTCTAGGGTAGGGCAAACAGAGACCCGATTAGATCATTTTATATTTTGTTTAATATAAGAATTCAGCGAAACTCTATCACATTTGTTCAATTTACGTCGCTCCCATTTGATATAGCGTATTGGAATAAGCGGCATCTCAAAGCGCATGAAATGGCGAGTTAAATGCACCACTACACTTCTTTGATAGGGCAATCAGAGACCCGATTAGACCATTTTATATTATGTTTAATATAAGAATTCAGCGAAATTCTATCACATTTGTTCAATTTACGTCGCTCCTATTTCAGATAGCGTATTGCGCTAGGCGGCACCTTAAAGCGCATGAAATGACGAGTAAAATGCACTACTAAACTTCCATGATAGGGCAATCACAGACCCGAATAGATCATATTATATTATAGTTAATTTAAGAATTCTGCGTAATTCCATCACATCTGTTCAATTTACGTCGCTCCTATTTCAGACAGCGTATTGGGCTAAGCGGCACCTTAAAGCGCATGAAATAGCGAGTACAATGCACTTTTAAACTTCTTGGGTGGGGCAAACAGCGACCCGAATATATCATTTTATAATATGGTTAATTTAAGAATTCAGAGTAACTCTATCACACTTTTACAATTTACGTAGCTCCAATTTCAGATAGCGGATTGGGCTAGGCGGCGCCTTAAAGCGCATGAAATGTCGAGTAAAATGCACTATTCAACTTCTATGATAGGGCAATCGGAGACACGATTAGATCATTTTATATTATTGTTAATATAAGAATTCAGTATAATTCTATCACATTCGTTCAATTTACGTCGCTCCTATTTCAGATAGCGTATTGGGCTAAGCGGCATCTCAAAGCGCTTGAAATGGCGAGTAAAATGCACTATTAAACTGCTAGGGTAGGGCAAACAGAGACCCGTTTAGATCATTTTATATTATGGTTAATTTATAAATTCAGCGAAATTCTATCACATTTGTTCAATTTACGTCGCACCTATTTCAGATAGCGTATTGGGCTAGGCGGCGTCTTAAAGCACGTGAAATGGCGAGTAAAATGCACTATTCACCTTCTATGATAGGGCAATCAGTGACCCGAACAGATCATTTTATATTTTGGTTAATATAAGGATTCAGCGTAATTCTATCACATTTGTTCAATTTACGTCGCTCCTATTTCAGATAGCGTATTGGGCTAAGCCGCATCTGAAAGCGCATGAAATGGCGAGTAAAACGCACTATTATACTTCTAGGGTAGGGCAAACAGAGACCCGATTAGATCATTTTATATTTTGTTTAATATAAGAATTCAGCGAAACTCTATCACATTTGTTCAATTTACGTCGCTCCCATTTGATATAGCGTATTGGGCTAAGCGGCATCTCAAAGCGCATGAAATGACGAGTGAAATGCACTACTAAACTTCTAGGGTAGGGCGAACAGAGACCCGATTAGATCATTTTACATTATGGTTAATATAAGAATTCAGCGAAATTCTACCACATTTGTTCAATTTACGTCGCTCCTATTTCAGATAGCGTATTGGGCTGAGCGGCATCTCAAAGCGCATGAAATGGCGAGTAAAATGCAGTACTAAACTTCTAGGGTAAGGCAAACAGAGACCCGATTAGATCATTTTATATTACGGTTATTATAAGAATTTAGCGTAATTCTATCACATTTGTTCAATTTACGTCGCTCCTATTTCAGATAGCCTACTGGGCTAGGCGGCGTCTTAAAGCACGTGAAATGGCGAGTAAAATGCACTATTCACCTTCTATGATAGGGCAATCAGAGACCCGAACAGATCATTTTATATTTTGGTTAATATAAGGATTCAGCAAAATTCTATCCCATTTGTTCAATTAACGTCGCTCCTATTTCAGATAGCGTATTGGGCTAAGCGGCATCTCAAAGCGCATGAAATGGCGAGTAAAATGCGCTACTAAACTTCTAGGGTAGGGCAAACAGAGACCCGATTACATCATTTTATATAATGGTTAATTTAAGAATTCGGCGAAATTCTATCACATTTGCTCAATTTACGTCGCTCCTATTTCAGATAGCGTACTGGGCTAGGCACTACGTTCAAGCGCATGAAATGACGAGTAAAATGCACTGTTAAACTTCTATGATAGGGCAATCAGAGACCCGAATAGATCGTATTATATTATGGTTAATATAAGAATTCTGCGTAATTCTATCACGTTTCTTCAATTTACGTAGCTCCAATTTCAGATAGCGTACTGGGCTAGGTGGCATCTTAAAGCGCATGAAATGTCGAGTAAAATGCACTATTAAACTTCTATGATAGGGCAATCAGAGACCCGATTAGATCATTCTATATTATGGTTAACATAAGAATTCTGCGTAATTCTATCACATTTGTTCAATTCACGACACTCCAAATTCAGATAGCGTTTTGCGCTAGGTGGCATATTAAAGCGCATGAAATGTCGAGTAAAATGCACTATTAAACTTCTAGGGTAGGGCAATCAAAGACCCGATTAGATCATTTTATATTATGGTTAATAGGAGAATTCAGCTTAATTTTATCACATTTGTTCAATTTACGTCGCCCCTATTTCAGATAGCGTATTGGGCTACGTGGCATCTGAAAGCGCATAAAATGTCGAGTAAAATGCACTACTAAACTTCAATAATAGGGCAATCAGAGACACGATTAGATCATTATATATTATGGTTAATATAAGGATTCAGCGAAACTCTATCACATTTGTTCAATTTACGTCGCTCCCATTTGATATAGCGTATTGGGCTAAGCGGCATCTCAAAGCGCATGAAATGGCGAGTTAAATGCACTATTAAACTTCTAGGGTAAGGCAAACAGAGACCCGATTAGATCATTTTATATTATGGTTAATTTAAGAATTCAGCGAAATTCTATTACATTTGTTCCATTTACGTCGCTCCTATTTCAGATAGCATATTGGGATTGGCGGCATCTTAAAGCCCATGGGATGACGAGTAAAATGCACTATTAAACTTCTATGGTAGGGCAATCAGAGGCCCGATTAGATCATTTTATATTATGGTTAATTTAAGAATTCAGCAAAATTCTATCACGTTTGTTCAATTTGCGTCGCTCCTATTTCAGATAGCGTAGTGGGCTAAGCGGCATCTTAAAGCGCGTGGAATGGCGAGTAAAATGCACTATTAAACTTCTATGACAGGGCAATCAGAGAACCGATTAGATCATTTTATATTTTGGTTAATATAAGAATTCAGCGAAATTCTATCACATTTGTTCAATTTCCGTCGCACCTATTTCAGATAGCGTATTGGGCTAAGCGGCAGCTCAAACCGCATTAAATGACGAGTGGAATGCACTATTAAACTTATAGGGTAGGGCGAACAGAGACCCGATTACATCATTTTATATTTTGGTTAATATAAGAATTCAGCGAAATTCTATCACATTCGTTCAATTTACGTCGCACCTATTACAGATAGCGTATTGGGCTAAGCGGCATCTTAAAGCGCGTGGAATGGCGAGTAAAATGAACTATTAAACTTGTATGATAGGGCAATCAGTGACCCGATTAGATCATTTTATATTTTGTTTAATATAAGAATTCAGCGAAATTCTATCACATTTGTTCAATTTACGTCGCTCCCAATTGAGATAGCGTATTGGGCTAAGCGGCATCTCAAAGTGCATGAAATGGCGAGCAAAATGTACTGATAAACTTCTAGGGTAGGGTAAACAGAGACCCGTTTAGATCATTTTATATTATGGTTAATTTAAGAATTCAGCGAAATTCTATTACATTTGTTCAATTTACGTCGCACCTATTTCAGCTAGCGTATTGGGCTAAGCGGCATCTCAAAGCGCATGAAATGGCGAGTTAAATGCACTATTAAACTTCTAGGGTAAGGCAAACAGAGACCCGATTAGATCATTTTATATAACGGTTAATATAAGAATTCAGCGTAATTCTATCACATTTGTTCAATTTACGTCGCTCCTATTACAGACAGCGTACTGTGCTAAGCGGCATCTCAAAGCGCATGAAATGTCGAGTAAAATGCACTATCAAACTTCTAAGGTTAGGCAAACAGAGACCCGATTAGATCATTTTATATTACGGTTAATATAAGAATTCAGCGAAATTCTATCACATTTGTTCAATTTACGTCGCTCCTATTTCAGATAGCGTATTGGGCTAAGCGGCATCTCAAAGCGCATGAAATGGCGAGACAAATGCACTACTAAACTTTTAGGGTAAGGCAAACAGAGACCCGATTAGATCATTTTATATTATGGTTAATTTAAGAATTCAGCGAAATTCTATCACATTTGTTCAATTTACGTCGCTCCTATTTCAGATAGCGTATTCGGTTAAGAGGCATCTCAAAGCGCATGAAATGGCAAGTAAAATGCACTATTAAACTGCTAGGGTAGGGCAATCAGAGACCCGATTAGATCATTTTATATTTTGGTTAATATAGGAATTCAGCGAAACTCTATCACATTTGTTCAATTTACGTCGCTCCCATTTGATATAGCGTATTGGGCTAAGCGGCATCTCAAAGCGCATGAAATGACGAGTGAAATGCACTACTAAACTTCTAGGGTAGGGCGAACAGAGACCCGATTAGATCATTTTACATTATGGTTAATATAAGAATTCAGCGAAATTCTACCACATTTGTTCAATTTACGTCGCTCCTATTGCAGATAGCGTATTGGGCTAAGCGGCATCTCAAAGCGCATGAAATGGCGAGCAAAATGCACTATCAAACTTCTAGGGTAAAGCAAACAGAGACCCGATTAGATCATTTTACATTATGGTTAATATAAGAATTCAGCGAAATTCTATCACATTTGTTCAATTTACGTCGCTCCTATTTCAGATAGCGTAATGGGCTAAGCGGCATCTCAAAGCGCATGACATGACGAGTGAACTGCACTATCAAACTTCTAGGGTAAGGCAAACAGAGACCCGATTAGATCATTTTATATTATGGTTAATTTAAGAATTCAGTGAAATTCTATCACATTTGTTCAATTTACGTCGCTCCTATTTCAGATAGCGTATTCGGTTAAGAGGCATCTCAAAGCGCATGAAATGGCAAGTAAAATGCACTATTAAACTGCTAGGGTAGGGCAATCAGAGACCCGATTAGATCATTTTATATTTTGGTTAATATAGGAATTCAGCGAAACTCTATCACATTTGTTCAATTTACGTCGCTCCCATTTGATATAGCGTATTGGGCTAAGCGGCATCTCAAAGCGCATGAAATGACGAGTGAAATGCACTACTAAACTTCTAGGGTAGGGCGAACAGAGACCCGATTAGATCATTTTACATTATGGTTAATATAAGAATTCAGCGAAATTCTATCACATTTGTTCAATTTACGTCGCTCCTATTTCAGATAGCGTAATGGGCTAGCGGCATCTCAAAGCGCATGAAATGACGAGTGAACTGCACTATCAAACTTCTAGGGTAAGGCAAACAGAGACCCGATTAGATCATTTTATATTACGGTTAATATAAGAATTCAGCGTAATTCTATCACATTCGTTCAATTTACGTCGCACCTATTTCAGATAGCGTACTCGGCTAGGCGGCATCTTAAAGCGCGTGGAATGGCGAGTAAAATGCAATGCACTATTAACTTCTATGATAGGGCAATCAGTGACCCGATTAGATCATTTTATATTTTGTTTAATATAAGAATTCAGCGAAACTCTATCACATTTGTTCATTTACGTCGCTCCATTTGATATAGCGTATTGGGCTAAGCGGCATCTCAAAGCGCATGAAATGGCGAGCAAAATGCACTATCAAACTTCTAGGGTAAGGCAAACAGAGACCGATTAGATCATTTTATATTATGGTTAATTTAAGAATTCAGCGAATTCTATCACATTTGTTCAATTTACGTCGCTCCTATTTCAGATAGCGTATTCGGTTAAGAGGCATCTCAAAGCGCATGAAATGGCGAGTAAAATGCAGTACTAAACTTCTAGGGTAAGGCAAACAGAGACCCGATTAGATCATTTTATATTACGGTTAATATAAGAATTCAGCGTAATTCTATCACATTCGTTCAATTTACGTCGCACCTATTTCAGATAGCGTACTCGGCTAGGCGGCATCTTAAAGCGCGTGGAATGGCGAGTAAAATGCACTATTAAACTTCTATGATAGGGCAATCAGTGACCCGATTAGATCATTTTATATTTTGTTTAATATAAGAATTCAGCGAAACTCTATCACATTTGTTCAATTTACGTCGCTCCCATTTGATATAGCGTATTGGGCTAAGCGGCATCTCAAAGCGCATGAAATGACGAGTGAAATGCACTACTAACTTCTAGGGTAGGGCGAACAGAGACCCGATTAGATCATTTTACATTATGGTTAATATAAGAATTCAGCGAAATTCTATCACATTTGTTCAATTTACGTCGCTCCTATTTCAGATAGCGTAATGGGCTAAGCGGCATCTCAAAGCGCATGAAATGACGAGTGAACTGCACTATCAAACTTCTAGGGTAAGGCAAACAGAGACCCGATTAGATCATTTTATATTACGGTTAATATAAGAATTCAGCGTAATTCTATCACATTCGTTCAATTTACGTCGCACCTATTTCAGATAGCGTACTCGGCTAGGCGGCATCTTAAAGCGCGTGGAATGGCGAGTAAAATGCACTATTAAACTTCTATGATAGGGCAATCAGTGACCCGATTAGATCATTTTATATTTTGTTTAATATAAGAATTCAGCGAAACTCTATCACATTTGTTCAATTTACGTCGCTCCCATTTGATATAGCGTATTGGGCTAAGCGGCATCTCAAAGCGCATGAAATGGCGAGCAAAATGCACTATCAAACTTCTAGGGTAAGGCAAACAGAGACCCGATTAGATCATTTTATATTATGGTTAATTTAAGAATTCAGCGAAATTCTATCACATTTGTTCAATTTACGTCGCTCCTATTTCAGATAGCGTATTCGGTTAAGAGGCATCTCAAAGCGCATGAAATGGCGAGTAAAATGCAGTACTAAACTTCTAGGGTAAGGCAAACAGAGACCCGATTAGATCATTTTATATTACGGTTATTATAAGAATTTAGCGTAATTCTATCACATTTGTTCAATTTACGTCGCTCCTATTTCAGATAGCGTACTGGGCTAGGCGGCGTCTTAAAGCACGTGGAATGGCGAGTAAAATGCACTATTCACCTTCTATGATAGGGCAATCAGAGACCCGATCAGATCATTTTATATTTTGGTTAATATAAGGATTCAGCAAAATTCTATCCCATTTGTTCAATTAACGTCGCTCCTATTTCAGATAGCGTATTGGGCTAAGCGGCATCTCAAAGCGCATGAAATGACGAGTAAAATGCGCTACTAAACTTCTATGGTAAGGCACACAGAGACCTGATTACATCATTTTCTATTATGGTTAATATAAGGATTCAGCGAAATTCTATCACATTTGTTCAATTTACGTCGCTCCTATTTCAGATAGCGTATTGGGCTAGGCAGCACCTTGAAGCGCATGAAATGACGAGTAAAATGCACGATTGAACTTCTATGATAGGGCAATCAGAGACCCGAATAGATCATATTATATTATGGTAGATATAAGAATTCTGCGTAATTCTATCACATTTGTTCAATTTACGTTGCTCCTATTTCAGATAGTGTACTGGGCTAAGCGGCAATTTAAAGCGCACGAAATGACGAGTAAAATGCACTATTAAACTTCTATGATAGGGCAATCAGAGACCCGATTAGATCATTTTATATTATTGTTAATATACGAATTCAACGTAGTTTTATCACATTTGTTCAATTTACGTCGCTCCTATATGAGATAGCGTATTGGGCTAGGCGGCATCTTAAAGCGCATGAAATGTCGAGTAATATGAACTATTAAAATTCCAGGGTAGGGCAAACAGAGAGCCGATTATATCATTTTATATTATGGGTAATTTAAGAATTCAGCGAAACTCTATCACACTTGTTCAAATTACGTAGCTCCAATTTCAGATAGCGTATTGCGCTACGCGGCACCTTAAAGCGCATGAAATGATGACCAAAATGCACTATTAAACTTCTATGATAGGGGAATCAGAGACCCGATTAGATCATTTTAAATTATGTTTAATATAAGAATTCAGCGTAATTTTATCACATTTGTTCAATTTACGTCGCCCCTATTTCAGATAGCGTATTTGGCTAGGAGGCATCTTAAAGCGCATGAAATGGCGAGTAAAATGCACTCTTAAACTTCTATGATAGGGCAATCGGAGACTCGATTACATAATTTTATATTTTGTTTAATATAAGAAGTCAGCGAAATTGTATCACATTTGTACAATTTACGTCGCTCCTATTTCAGATAGTGTATTGGGCTAAGGTGCATCTCAAAGTGCACGAAATGGCGAGTAAGATGCACTATTAAACTTCTATGGTAGGGCAATCACAGACCCGATTAGATCATTTTATATTTTGGTTAATATAAGAATTCAGCGAAATTCTATCACATTTGTTCAATATACATCGCTCCTATTTCAAATAGCGTATTGGGCTAAGCGGCATCTCAAAGCGCATGAAATGGCGAGTGAAATGCACTATTAATCTTCTAGGGTAGCGCGAACAGAGATCCGATTAGATCATTTTACATTATGGCTAATATAAGAATTCAGCGAAATTCTATCACATTTGTTCAATTTACGTCGCTCCTGTTTCAGATAGCGTACCGGGCTAAGCGGCATATTAAAGCGCGTGGAATGGCCAGTAAAGTGCACTATAAAACTTCTATGATACGGCAATCAGAGACCCGATTAGATCATTTCATATTTTCGTTAATATAAGGATTCAGCGAAATTCTATCACATTTGTTCAATTAACGTCGCTCCTATTTCAGGTAGCGTATCGGGCTAAGCGGCATATTAAAGCGCGTGGAATGGCGAGTAAAATGCACTTTTAAACTTCAATAATAGGGTAATCAGAGAACCGATTAGATCATTTTATATTTTGGTTAATATAAGAATTCAACGAAATTCTATCACATTTGTTAAATTTGCGTCGCTCCTATTTCAGATAGCGTACTGGGCTAAGCGGCGTCTCAAATCGCATGAAATGACGAGTGAAATGCACTATTAAACTTCTAGGGTAGGGCGAACGGACACCCGATAAGATTATTTTACGTTACGGTTAATATAAGAATTCAGCGAAATTCTATCACATTTGTTCAATTTACGTCGCTCCTATTTCAGATAGCGTATTGGGCTAAGCGGCATCACAAAGCGCATGAAATGGCGTGTAAAATGCACTATTAAACTTCTAGGGTAGGGAAACAGAGATCCCATTAGATCATTTTACATTATGGTTAATATATGAATACAGCGAAATTCTATCACATTTGTTCAATTTACGTCGCTCCTATTTCAGATAGCGTATTGGGCTAAGCGGCATCTCAAAGCGCATGAAATGGCGAATAAAATGCACTATTAAACTTCTAGGGTAGGGCAAACAGAGACCCTATTAGATCATTTTATAATATGGTTAATTTAAGAATTCAGCGAAATTCTATCACATTTGTTCAATTTACGTCGCTCCATTTCAGGTAGCGTATCGGGCTAAGCGGCATATTAAAGCGCGTGGAATGGCGAGTAAAATGCACTTTTAAACTTCAATAATAGGGTAATCAGAGAACCGATTAGATCATTTTATATTTTGGTTAATATAAGAATTCAACGAAATTCTATCACATTTGTTAAATTTGCGTCGCTCCTATTTCAGATAGCGTACTGGGCTAAGCGGCGTCTCAAATCGCATGAAATGACGAGTGAAATGCACTATTAAACTTCTAGGGTAGGGCGAACGGACACCCGATAAGATTATTTTACGTTACGGTTAATATAAGAATTCAGCGAAATTCTATCACATTTGTTCAATTTACGTCGCTCCTATTTCAGATAGCGTATTGGGCTAAGCGGCATCACAAAGCGCATGAAATGGCGTGTAAAATGCACTATTAAACTTCTAGGGTAGGGAAACAGAGATCCCATTAGATCATTTTACATTATGGTTAATATATGAATACAGCGAAATTCTATCACATTTGTTCAATTTACGTCGCTCCTATTTCAGATAGCGTATTGGGCTAAGCGGCATCTCAAAGCGCATGAAATGGCGAATAAAATGCACTATTAAACTTCTAGGGTAGGGCAAACAGAGACCCTATTAGATCATTTTATAATATGGTTAATTTAAGAATTCAGCGAAATTCTATCACATTTGTTCAATTTACGTCGCTCCTATTTCAGATAGCGTATTGGGCTAAGAGTCATCTCAAAGCGCATGAAATGGCGAGTAAAATGCACTATTAAACTTCTGTGATAGGGCAATCAGAGAACCGATTAGATAATTTTATATTTTTGTTAATGTAAGAATTCAGCAAAATTCTATCACATTTGTTCAATTTACGTCGCTCCTATTTCAGACACCGTACTGGGCTAGGCGGCATCTGAAAGCGCGTGGAATGGCGAGTAAAATGCACTATTTAACTTCTCTGATAGGGCAATCAGAGAACCGATTAGATCATTTTATATTTTGGTTAATATGAGAATTCAGCGAAATTCTATAACATTTGTTCAATTTGCGTCGCTCCTATTTCAGATAGCGTATCAGGTTAAATAGCATCTTAAAGCGCGTGGAATGGCGAGTAAAATGCACTTTCAAACTTCTAGGGTAGGCGAACAGAGACCCGATTAGAACATTTTACATTATGGCTAATATAAGAATTCAGCGAAACTCTATCACATTTTTTTAATTTACGTCGCTCCTATTTCAGATAGGGTATTGGGCTAAGCGGCTTCTCAAAGCGCATGACTTGGCGAGTAAAATGCAGTATTAAACTTCTAGGGTAGGGCAATCAGAGACCCGATTAGGTCATTTTATATTTTGGTTAATATAAGAATTCAGCGAAATTCTATCACATTTCTTCAATTTACGTCGCTCCTATTTCAGATAGCGTATTAGGTTAAATAGCATCTTAAAGCGCGTGGAATGGCTAGTAAAATGCACTATTAATCTTCAATGATAGGGCAATCAAAGAACCGATTAGATCATTTTATATTTTGGTTAATATAAGAATTCAGCGAAATTCTATCACATTTGTTCAATTTACGTCGCTCCTATTTCAGATAGCGTATTGGGCTAAGCGGCATATCAAGCCGCATGAAATCTCGAGTGGAATGCACCATTAAACTTCTAGGTTAGGGCGAACAGAGACCCGATTAGATCATCTTATATTATGATTAATATAAGAATCCAGTGTAATTCTATCACATTTGTTCAATTTACGACGCTCCTATTTCAGATGGCGTATTGGGCTAAACGGCACCTTGAAGCGCAGGAAATGGCGAGTATAATGCACTATTAAACTTCTATGATAGGGCAATCAGAGACCCGATTTGATCATCTTATATTATGATTCATATAAGGATGCAGCGTAATTCTATCACATTTGTTCAATTTACGTCGCTCCTATTTCAGATAGGGTATTGGGCTAGGCGGCATCTTAAAGCGCGTGGAATGTCGAGTAAAATTAACTACTAACCTTCTATGATAGGGCAATTTGAGACCCGATTAGATCATTTTATATTATGGTTAATATAAGAATTCAACGAAATTCTATCACATTTGTCCAATTTACGTCGCTCCTTTTTCAGAAAGCTCATTGGGTTAAGCGGCACCTTAAAGCGCATGAAATGACGAGTAAAATGCACTTTTAAACTTCTATGATAGGGCAATCAAAGACCCGATTAGATCATTTTATGTTATTGTTAATATAAGAATTCAGCGTAATTTGATCACATTTGATCTTTTTACGTCGCCCCTATTTTAGATAGCGTATTAGGCTAGGTGGCATCTTAAAGCGCATGATATGTCGAGTAAAATGCACTATTAAACTTCTAGGGTAGGGCAAACAAAGACCCGATTAGGTCATCTTATATTATGATTATTATAAGGATGCACCGTAATTCTATCACATTTGTTCAATTTACGTCGCTCCAATTTCAGATAGCGTATTCGGCTAGGCGGCATCTTAAAGCGCGTGGAATGTCGAGTAAAATGCACTACTAACGTTCTATGAGAGTGCAATCAGAGACCCGATTAGATCGTTTTATATTATGGTTAATATAAGAATTCCGCGAAATTCTATCACATTTGTTCAATTTACGTCGCTCCTATTTCATATAGCGTATTGGGCTAAGCGGCACCTTAAGGCGCATGAAATGACGAGTGCAGTGCACTATTAAATTTCTAGGTTAGGGCAAACAGAGACCCGATTAGATCATTTTATATTATGGTTAATATAAGAATTCTGCGTAATTTTATCACATTTGTTCAATTTACGTCGCTCCTACTTCAGATAGCGTATTGGGCAAAGCGGTATCTTAAAACGCATGAAGTGTCAAGTAAAATGCACTGCTAAACTTCTAGGTTAGGGCAATTAGAGACCCGATTATGTCATCTTATATTATGATTAATATATGAATTCAGCGAAATTCTATCACATTTGTTCAATTTACGTCGCTCCTATTTCATATACCGTGTTGGGCTAAGCGGCACCTTAAAGCGCATGAAATGAAGAGTAAAGTGCACTATTAAACTTCTATGATAGGGCAATCAGAGACCCGATTAGATCATTTTATATTATTGTTAATATAAGAATTCTGCGTAATTCTATCACATTTGTTCAATTTACGTCGCTCCTATTTCAGATAGCATATTGGGCTACGCGGCATTTTAAAGCGCATGAAATGTCGAGTAAAATGCACTACTAAGCTTCTTTGATAGGGCAGTCCGAGGCGCGATTAGATCATTTTATGTCATTGTTAATATAAGAATTCTGCGTAACTCTATCACATTTATTCCATTTACGCAGGTCCAATTTCAGATGGCGTATTGGGCTAGGCTGCACCGTATAGCGCATGAAATGTCGAGTGAAATTCACTATTAAACGTCTATGTTAGGGCTATCAGAGACCCGATTAGATCATTTTATATTATTGTTAATATAAGTATTCAACGTAATTTTATCAAATTTGTTCAATTTATATCGCTCCTATTTCAGATAGCGTATTGGGCCAGGCGGCACCTTAAAGCGCATGAAATGACGAGTAAAATGCACTATTAAACTCCTATGATAGGGCAATCAGAGACCCGATTAGATCATTTTATATTATTGTTAATATAAGAATGCAGCGTAATTTTATCACATTTATTCAATTTACGTCGCCCCTATTTCAGATAGCGTTTAGGGCAAGGTTGCATCTTAAAGCGCATGAAATGTCGAGTAAAATGCACTACAAAACTTCTAGGATAGGGCAATCAGAGACCCGATTAGGTCATCTTATATTATGATTAATATAAGAATTCAGCCTAATTCTATCACATTTTTTCAATTTACGTCGCTCCGATTTCAGATAGCGGATTGGGCTAGACGGCACCTGAAAGCGCATGAAATGACGAGTAAAATGCACTATTAAACATCTATGATAGGGCAATCAGAGACCCGATTAGAGCATTCTATATTAAGGTTAATATAAGAATTCTGCGTAATTCTATCACATTTGTTCAATTTACGTCGCTCCTATTTCAGATAGCGTATTGGGTTAAGCGGCACCTTAAGGCGCATGAACTGACGAGTAAAGTGAACTATTAAGCTTCTATGGTAGGGTAATCAGAGACCCGATTAGATCATTTTATATTATGGTTAATTTAAGAATTCAGCGAAACTTTATCACACTTGTTCAATTTACGTAGCTCCAATCTCAGATAGCGTATTGGGCTAGGCGGCAGCTTAAAGCGCATGAAATGACGAGTAAAATGCACTGTTGAACTTCTATGATAGGGCAATCAAAGACCCGAATAGATCGTATTATATTATGGCTAATATAAGAATTCTGCGTAATTCTATCACGTTTGTTCAATTTACGTAGCTCCAATTTCAGATAGCGTATTGGGCTATGTGGCATCTTAAAGCGCATGAAATGTCGAGTAAAGTGCACTATGAAACTTCTATGATAGAGCAATCAGAGACCCGAGTGGGTCGTATTATATTATGGTTAATATAAGAATTCTGCGTAATTCTATCACGTTTGTTCAATTTACGTAGCTCCAATTTCAGATAGCGGTTTGGGCTAGGCGGCATCTTAAAGCGCATGAAATGTCGAGTAAAATGCACTACAAAACTTCTAGGAAAGGGCAATCAGAGACCCGATTAGGTCATCTTATATTATGGTTAATATAAGAATTCAGCGAAATTCGATCATATTTGCTCAATTTACGTCGCTCCTATTTCAGATAGCGTATTGGGCTAGCCGGAACCTTAAAGCGCATGACATGGTGAGTAAAATGCACTATGAAACTTCTATGGTAGGGCAATCAGAGACCCGAATAGATCGTATTATAATATGGTTAATATAAGAATGCTGCGTAATTCTACCACGTTTGTTCAATCTACGTAGCTCCAATTTCAGAAAGCGTACTGGGCTAGGCGGCATCTTAATGCGCGTGGAATGGCGAGTAAAATGCACTATTAACCTTCTATGAGAGGGAAATCAGAGACCCGATTAGATCATTTTATAGTATGGTTAATTTAAGAATTCTTCGTAATTCTATCACAATTATTCAATTCACGTCGCTCGCATTTCAGATAGCGTATTGGGCTAAGCGGCACCTTAAAGCGCATGAAATGACGAGTAAAATGCACAGTTAAACTTCTATGATAGGGCAATCAGAGACCCGATTTGATCGTTTTATATTATTGTTAATATAAGAATTCAGCGAAATTTTGTCACATTTGTTCACTTTATGTCGCCCCTATATCAGATAGCGTATTGGGCTAGGTGGCATCTTAAAGCGCATGAATGACGAGTAAAACGCACTACTAAACTTCTAGGATAGGGCAATCAGAGAACCGATTAGATCATTTTATATTATGGTTAATATAAGAATTCAGCGTAATTCTATAACATTTGTTCAATTTACGTCGCTCCAACTTCAGATAGCGTATCGGAATAAGCAGCACCTTAAAGCGCATGAAATGCCGAGCAAAATGCACTGTCAAACTTCTATGATAGAGCAACCGGAGACCCGATTAGATCATATTATATTATGGTTAATATAAGAATTCTGCGTAACTCTGTCACGTTCGTTCAATTTACGTCGCCCCTGATGCAGACAGCGTATTGGGCTAAGGGGCATCTTAAAGCGCGCGGAATGACGAGTAAAATGCACTACTAACCTTCTATGATAGGGCAATCAGAGACCCGATTAGATCATTTTATATTATGGTTAATATAAGAATTAAGCGAAATTCTATCACATTTGTTCAATTTACGTCGCACCTATTTCTAATAGCGTATTGGGCTAGGCGGCATCTTAAAGAGCGTGGAATGACGAGCAAAATGCACTACTAACATTCTATGATAGGGCAATCAGAGACCCGATTAGATCATTTTATATTATTGTTAATATAAGAATTCAACGCAATTTTATCACATTTGTTCAATTTACGTCGCCCCTATTTCAGATAGCGTATTGGGCTAGACGGCACCTTAAAGCGCATGAAATGACGAGTAAAATGCACTATTAAACATCTATGATAGGGCAATCAGAGACCCGATTAGGTCATCCTATTTTATGATTAATATAAGAATTCAGCCTAATTCTATCACACTTCTTCAATTTACGTAGCTCCAATTTCAGATAGCGTATTGGGCTAGGCGGCACCTTAAAGCGCATGAAATGACGAGTAAAATGCACTATTAAACTTCTACGATAGGGCACTCAAAGACCCGATTAGATCATTTTATATTATTGTTAATATAAGAATGCAACGTAGTTTTATCACATTTGTTCAATTTATGTCGCTCCTATTTCAGATAGCGTATTGTGCTAAGCGGCATCTTACAGCGCATGAAATGTCGAGTAAAATGCACTACTAAACTTCTAGGATAGGGCAATCAGAGACCCGATTAGGTCATCTTATATTATGATTAATATAAGAATTAAGCGTAATTCTATCACATTTGTTCAATTCACGTGGCTCCGATTTCAGATAGCGTATTGGGATAGGCGGCATCTTCAAGCGCATGGAATGGTGAGTAAAATGCACTATAAAACTTCTATGATAGGGCAATCAGAGACCCGATTAGATCATTCTATATTATGGTTAATATAAGAATTCGGCGTAATTCAATCACATTTGTTCAATTTATGTCGCTCCTATTTCAGATAGCGTATTGGGCTTGGCGGCACCTTAGAGCGCATGAAATGACGAGTAAAATGCACTATTAAACTTCTATGATAGGTCAATCAGAGACCCGAATAGATCGTAATATGTTATGTTTAATATAAGAATTCTGTGTAATTCTATCACGTTAGTTCAATTTATGTAGCTCCAATTTCAGATAGCGTATTGGACTAGGCGGCACCTTAAAGCGCATGAAATGTCGAGTAAAATGCACTACTAAACTTCTCGGACAGGACAATCAGAGACCAGATTAGATCATTTTATATTATTGTTAATATAAGAATTCAACGTAATTTTATCACATTTGTTCAATTTATGTCGCTCCTATTTCAGAAAGCGTATTGGGCTAGGCGGCACCTTAAAGCGCATGAAATGACGAGTAAAATGCACTATTAAGCTTCTATGATAGGGTAATCAGAGACCCGATTAGATCATTTTATATTATGGTTACTTTAAGTTTTCAGCGAAACTGTATCACACTTGTTCAATTTACGTAGCTCCAATTTCAGATAGCGTATTGGGCTAGGCGGCACCTTAAAGCGCATGAAATGACGAGTAAAATGCACTATTAAACTTCTATGATAGAGCAATCAGAGACCCGATTAGATCATTTTATATTATGGCTAATATAAGAATTCAGCGGTATTCTATCACATTCGTTCAATTTACGTCGCTCCTAATTCAGATAGCGTATTGGGCTAAGCGGCATCTTAAAGCACATGAAATGTCGAGTAAAATGCACCACTATACTTCTAGGGTAGGGCAAACAGACACCCGATTAGATCATCTTATAATATGATTAATATAAGAATTCAGTGTAATTCTATCACATTTGTTCAATTTACGTCGCTCCTAATTCAGATTTCGTATTGGGCTAGGCGGCACCTTAAAGCGCATGAAATGATGAGTGAAATGCACTATGAAACTTCTAGGCTAGGGCGAACAGGGACCCGATTAGATCATTTTACATTACGGTTAATATAAGAATTCAGCGTAATTCTATCAGATTTGTTCAATTTACGTCGCTCCTATTTCAGATAGCGTATTGGGCTATGCGGCATCTCAAATTGCATGAGATGGCGTGTAAAATGCACTATTAAACCTCTGGGGTAGGGCAATCAGAGACCCGATTAGATCATTTTATATTATGGTTAATTAAAGAATTCAGCAAAATTCTAACACGTCTGTTCAATTCACGTCGCTCCTATTTCAGATAGCGTACTGGGCTACGCGGCATCTTAAAGCGCGTGGTATGGCGAGTAAAATGCACTATTAAACTTCTATGATAGGGCAATCAGAGAACCGATTAGATCATTTTACATTATGGTTAATATAAGAATTCAGCAAAATACTATCACATTTGTTCAATTTGCGTCGCTCCTATTTCAGATAGCGTATTGGGCTAAGCGGCAACTCAAAGCGCATGAAATGACGAGTGGAATGCACTATTAAACTTATAGGGTAGGGCAATCAGAGACCCGATTAGATCATTTTATATTATTGTTAATATAAGGATTCAACGTAACTTTATCACAATTTGATCAATTTACGTCGCCCATACTTCAGATAGCGTATTTGGCTAGGTGGCATCTTAAAGCGCATGAAATGTCGAGTAAAATGCACTGTTAAACTTCTATGGTAGGGCAAACAGCGACCCGATTAGATCATTTTGTATTACGGTTAATTTAAGAATTCAGCGAAGCTCTACCACACTTGTTCAATTTACGTAGCTGCAATATCGGATAGCGTATTGGGCTAGGCGGCACCTTAAAGCGAATGAAATGACGAGTAAAATGCACTATTAAACTTCTAGGGTACGGCAATCAGAGACCCGCTTAGATCATTTTATATTAATGTTAATATAAGAATTCAGCGTGATTTTATCATATTTGATCAATTTACGTCGCCCCTATTTCAGATAGTGTATTGGTCTAAGCGGCATCTTAAAGCGCATGAAATGTCGAGTACAGTGCACTATTAAAATTCTAGGGTAGGCCAACACAGACCAGATTAGATCATTTTATATTATGTTTAATATAAGAATTCAGCGAAATTCTATCACATTTGCTCAATTTACATCGCTCCTATTTCAGATAGCGTATTGGGCTAGGTTGCATCTTAAAGCGCATGAAATGTCGAGTACAGTGCACTATTAAAATTCTAGGGTAGGCCAGCAGAGAGCCGATTGGATCATTTTATATTATCGTTAATTTAAGAATTCAGCGAAACTCTATCACACTCGTTCAATTTACGTAGCTCCAATTTCAGATAGCGTATTGGGCTAGGAGGCATCTTAAAGCGCGTGGAATGACGAGTAAAATGCACTACTAACCTTCTATGATAGGGCAATCAGAGACCCGATTAGATCATTTTATATTATGTTTAATATAAGAATTCAGCGAAATTCTATCACATTTGTTTACTTTACGACGCTCCTATTTCAGATAACGTATTGGGATAAGCGGCACCTTAACGCGCATGAAATGTCGAGTAAAATGCACTATTAAACTTCTCGGCCAGGGCAATCAGAGACCCGATTAGATCATTTTATATTATGGTTAATATAAGAATTCTGCGTAATTCTCTCACATTTGTTCAATTTACGTCGCTCCTATTTCAGATAGCGCTTTGCGATAGGCGACATATTAAAGCGCATGGACTGACGAGTAAAATGAACTATTAAACTTCTATGATAGGACAATCAGAGACCCGATTAGATCATTCTATATTATGGTTAATATAAGAATTCTGCGGAATTCTCTCACATTTGTTCAATTTACGTCGCTCCTATTTCAGGTAGCGTATTGGGCTAAGCGGCACCTTAAAGCGCATGAAATGACGAGTAAAATGCACTATTAAACATCTATCATATGGCAATCGGAGACCCGAATAGATCGTATTATATTATGGTTAATGTAAGAATTCTGCGTAATTCTATCACATTTGTTCAATTTACGTAGCTCCAATTTCAGATAGCGTATTAGACTAGGCGGCATCTTAAAGCGCATGAAATGTCGAGTAAAATGCACTACTAAACTTCTAGGATAGGGCAATCAGAGACCCGATTAGGTCATCTTATATTATGGTTAATATAAGAATTCAGCGAAATATTATCACATTTGTTCAATTTACGTCGCTCCTATTTTAGATAGCGTATTGGGCTAGGCGGCAACTTAAAGCGCATGAAATGTCGAGTAAAATGCACTATTAAACTTCTATCATATGGCAATCAGATACCCGAATAGATCGTATTATATTATGGTTAATATAAGAATTCTGCGTTATTCTATCACATTTGTTCAGTTTACGTCGCCCCTATTCCAGATAGCGTATTCGGCTATGTGGCATCTTAAAGCGCATGAAATGTCGAGTAAAATGCACTATTAAACTTCTATGATAGAGCAATCAGAGACCCGGTTAGGTCATTTTATATTATGGCTAATATAAGAATTCTGCGTAATTCGATCACATTTGTTCAATTTACGTCGCTCCTATTTCAGATAGCGTAGTGTGTTAAGCGGCATCTTATAGCGCATGAAATGTCGAGTGAAATGCACTACTAAACTTCTAGGATAGGGCAATCAGAGACCCGATTAGGTCATCTTATATTATGATTAATATAAGAATTCAGCGTAATTCTATCACATTTGTTCAATTTACGTGGCTCCTATTTCAGATAGCGTATTGGGATAGGCGGCATCTTAAAGCGCATGGAATGGCGAGTAAAATGCACTACAAAACTTCTATGATAGGGCAATCAGAGACCCGATTAGATCATTCTATATTATGGTTAATATAAGAATTCTGCGTAATTCTATCACATTTGTCAATTTACGTGGCTCCTATTTCAGATAGCGTATTGGGATAGGCGGCATCTTAAAGCGCATGGAATGGCGAGTAAAATGCACTACAAAACTTCTATGATAGGGCAATCAGAGACCCGATTAGATCATTCTATATTATGGTTAATATAAGAATTCTGCGTAATTCTCTCACATTTCTTCAATTTACGTCACTCCTATTTCAGATAGCGTATTGGGCTAGGCGGCACCTTAAAGCGCACGAAATGAGGAGTAAAAGGCACTATTAAACTTCTATGATAGGGCAATCGGAGAGACGAATAGATCATTTTAAATTGTGGTTAATATAAGAATTCTGTGTAATTCTATCACATTTGTTCAGTTTACGACGCTCCTATTTCAGATAGCGTATTGGGCTAGGCGGCACCTTGAAGCGCATGAAATGACGAGTAAAATGCACTATTTAACTTCTATGATAGGGCAATCAGAGATCCGAATAGATCGTATTATATTATGGTTAATATAAGAATTCTGCGTAATTCTATCACGTTTGTTCAATTTACGTAGCTCCAATTTCAGATAGCGTATTGGACTAGGCGGCATCTTAAAGCGCATGAAATGTCGAGTAAAATGCACTACTAAACTTCTCCGATAGGGCAATCAGAGATCCGATTAGGTCATCTTATATTATGGTTAATATAAGAATTCAGCGAAATTCTATCCCATTTGTTCAATTTGCTTTTCTCCTATTTCAGATAGCGTATTGGGCTAGGCGGCATCTTAAAGCGCATGGAATGACGAGTGAAATGCACCACTAACCTCCTATGATAGGTTAATCAGAGACCCGATTGGATCATTTTATATTATGGTTTATATAAGAATTCAGCAAAATTCTACCACATTTGTTCAATTTACGTCGCTGCTATTTCAGATAGCGTATTGTGCTAAGCGGCATCTCAAAGCGCATGAAATGACGAGTAAAATGCACTATTAAACTTCTATGATAGGGCAATCAGAGACCCGATTTGATCGTTTTATATTATTGTTAATATAAGAATTCAGCGAAATTTTGTCACATTTGTTCACTTTATGTCGCCCCTATATCAGATAGCGTATTGGGCTAGGTGGCATCTTAAAGCGCATGAAATGACGAGTAAAACGCACTACTAAACTTCTAGGATAGGGCAATCAGAGAACCGATTAGATCATTTTATATTATGGTTAATATAAGAATTCAGCGTAATTCTATAACATTTGTTCAATTTACGTCGCTCCAACTTCAGATAGCGTATCGGAATAAGCAGCACCTTAAAGCGCATGAAATGCCGAGCAAAATGCACTGTCAAACTTCTATGATAGAGCAACCGGAGACCCGATTAGATCATATTATATTATGGTTAATATAAGAATTCTGCGTAACTCTGTCACGTTCGTTCAATTTACGTCGCCCCTGATTCAGACAGCGTATTGGGCTAAGGGGCATCTTAAAGCGCGCGGAATGACGAGTAAAATGCACTACTAACCTTCTATGATAGGGCAATCAGAGACCCGATTAGATCATTTTATATTATGGTTAATATAAGAATTAAGCGAAATTCTATCACATTTGTTCAATTTACGTCGCACCTATTTCTAATAGCGTATTGGGCTAGGCGGCATCTTAAAGAGCGTGGAATGACGAGCAAAATGCACTACTAACATTCTATGATAGGGCAATCAGAGACCCGATTAGATCATTTTATATTATTGTTAATATAAGAATTCAACGCAATTTTATCACATTTGTTCAATTTACGTCGCCCCTATTTCAGATAGCGTATTGGGCTAGACGGCACCTTAAAGCGCATGAAATGACGAGTAAAATGCACTATTAAACATCTATGATAGGGCAATCAGAGACCCGATTAGGTCATCCTATTTTATGATTAATATAAGAATTCAGCCTAATTCTATCACACTTCTTCAATTTACGTAGCTCCAATTTCAGATAGCGTATTGGGCTAGGCGGCACCTTAAAGCGCATGAAATGACGAGTAAAATGCACTATTAAACTTCTACGATAGGGCACTCAAAGACCCGATTAGATCATTTTATATTATTGTTAATATAAGAATGCAACGTAGTTTTATCACATTCGTTCAATTTATGTCGCTCCTATTTCAGATAGCGTATTGTGCTAAGCGGCATCTTACAGCGCATGAAATGTCGAGTAAAATGCACTACTAAACTTCTAGGATAGGGCAATCAGAGACCCGATTAGGTCATCGTATATTATGATTAATATAAGAATTAAGCGTAATTCTATCACATTTGTTCAATTCACGTGGCTCCGATTTCAGATAGCGTATTGGGATAGGCGGCATCTTCAAGCGCATGGAATGGTGAGTAAAATGCACTATAAAACTTCTATGATAGGGCAATCAGAGACCCGATTAGATCATTCTATATTATGGTTAATATAAGAATTCGGCGTAATTCAATCACATTTGTTCAATTTATGTCGCTCCTATTTCAGATAGCGTATTGGGCTAGGCGGCACCTTAGAGCGCATGAAATGACGAGTAAAATGCACTATTAAACTTCTATGATAGGTCAATCAGAGACCCGAATAGATCGTAATATGTTATGTTTAATATAAGAATTCTGTGTAATTCTATCACGTTAGTTCAATTTATGTAGCTCCAATTTCAGATAGCGTATTGGACTAGGCGGCACCTTAAAGCGCATGAAATGTCGAGTAAAATGCACTACTAAACTTCTCGGACAGGACAATCAGAGACCAGATTAGATCATTTTATATTATTGTTAATATAAGAATTCAACGTAATTTTAACACATTTGTTCAATTTATGTCGCTCCTATTTCAGAAAGCGTATTGGGCTAGGCGGCACCTTAAAGCGCATGAAATGACGAGTAAAATGCACTATTAAGCTTCTATGATAGGGTAATCAGAGACCCGATTAGATCATTTTATATTATGGTTACTTTAAGTTTTCAGCGAAACTGTATCACACTTGTTCAATTTACGTAGCTCCAATTTCAGATAGCGTATTGGGCTAGGCGGCACCTTAAAGCGCATGAAATGACGAGTAAAATGCACTATTAAACTTCTATGATAGAGCAATCAGAGACCCGATTAGATCATTTTATATTATGGCTAATATAAGAATTCAGCGGTATTCTATCACATTCGTTCAATTTACGTCGCTCCTAATTCAGATAGCGTATTGGGCTAAGCGGCATCTTAAAGCACATGAAATGTCGAGTAAAATGCACCACTATACTTCTAGGGTAGGGCAAACAGACACCCGATTAGATCATCTTATAATATGATTAATATAAGAATTCAGTGTAATTCTATCACATTTGTTCAATTTACGTCGCTCCTAATTCAGATTTCGTATTGGGCTAGGCGGCACCTTAAAGCGCATGAAATGATGAGTGAAATGCACTATGAAACTTCTAGGCTAGGGCGAACAGGGACCCGATTAGATCATTTTACATTACGATTAATATAAGAATTCAGCGTAATTCTATCAGATTTGTTCAATTTACGTCGCTCCTATTTCAGATAGCGTATTGGGCTATGCGGCATCTCAAATTGCATGAGATGGCGTGTAAAATGCACTATTAAACCTCTGGGGTAGGGCAATCAGAGACCCGATTAGATCATTTTATATTATGGTTAATTAAAGAATTCAGCAAAATTCTAACACGTCTGTTCAATTCACGTCGCTCCTATTTCAGATAGCGTACTGGGCTACGCGGCATCTTAAAGCGCGTGGTATGGCGAGTAAAATGCACTATTAAACTTCTATGATAGGGCAATCAGAGAACCGATTAGATCATTTTACATTATGGTTAATATAAGAATTCAGCAAAATACTATCACATTTGTTCAATTTGCGTCGCTCCTATTTCAGATAGCGTATTGGGCTAAGCGGCAACTCAAAGCGCATGAAATGACGAGTGGAATGCACTATTAAACTTATAGGGTAGGGCAATCAGAGACCCGATTAGATCATTTTATATTATTGTTAATATAAGGATTCAACGTAATTTTATCACAATTTGATCAATTTACGTCGCCCATACTTCAGATAGCGTATTTGGCTAGGTGGCATCTTAAAGCGCATGAAATGTCGAGTAAAATGCACTGTTAAACTTCTATGGTAGGGCAAACAGCGACCCGATTAGATCATTTTGTATTACGGTTAATTTAAGAATTCAGCGAAGCTCTATCACACTTGTTCAATTTACGTAGCTGCAATATCAGATAGCGTATTGGGCTAGGCGGCACCTTAAAGCGAATGAAATGACGAGTAAAATGCACTATTAAACTTCTAGGGTACGGCAATCAGAGACCCGCTTAGATCATTTTATATTAATGTTAATATAAGAATTCAGCGTGATTTTATCATATTTGATCAATTTACGTCGCCCCTATTTCAGATAGTGTATTGGTCTAAGCGGCATCTTAAAGCGCACGAAATGTCGAGTACAGTGCACTATTAAAATTCTAGGGTAGGCCAACACAGACCAGATTAGATCATTTTATATTATGTTTAATATAAGAATTCAGCGAAATTCTATCACATTTGCTCAATTTACATCGCTCCTATTTCAGATAGCGTATTGGGCTAGGTTGCATCTTAAAGCGCATGAAATGTCGAGTACAGTGCACTATTAAAATTCTAGGGTAGGCCAGCAGAGAGCCGATTGGATCATTTTATATTATCGTTAATTTAAGAATTCAGCGAAACTCTATCACACTCGTTCAATTTACGTAGCTCCAATTTCAGATAGCGTATTGGGCTAGGAGGCATCTTAAAGCGCGTGGAATGACGAGTAAAATGCACTACTAACCTTCTATGATAGGGCAATCAGAGACCCGATTAGATCATTTTATATTATGTTTAATATAAGAATTCAGCGAAATTCTATCACATTTGTTTACTTTACGTCGCTCCTATTTCAGATAACGTATTGGGATAAGCGGCACCTTAACGCGCATGAAATGTCGAGTAAAATGCACTATTAAACTTCTCGGACAGGGCAATCAGAGACCCGATTAGATCATTTTATATTATGGTTAATATAAGAATTCTGCGTAATTCTCTCACATTTGTTCAATTTACGTCGCTCCTATTTCAGATAGCGCTTTGCGATAGGCGACATATTAAAGCGCATGGACTGACGAGTAAAATGAACTATTAAACTTCTATGATAGGACAATCAGAGACCCGATTAGATCATTCTATATTATGGTTAATATAAGAATTCTGCGGAATTCTCTCACATTTGTTCAATTTACGTCGCTCCTATTTCAGGTAGCGTATTGGGCTAAGCGGCACCTTAAAGCGCATGAAATGACGAGTAAAATGCACTATTAAACATCTATCATATGGCAATCGGAGACCCGAATAGATCGTATTATATTATGGTTAATGTAAGAATTCTGCGTAATTCTATCACATTTGTTCAATTTACGTGGCTCCTATTTCAGATAGCGTATTGGGATAGGCGGCATCTTAAAGCGCATGGAATGGCGAGTAAAATGCACTACAAAACTTCTATGATAGGGCAATCAGAGACCCGATTAGATCATTCTATATTATGGTTAATATAAGAATTCTGCGTAATTCTATCACATTTGTCAATTTACGTGGCTCCTATTTCAGATAGCGTATTGGGATAGGCGGCATCTTAAGGCGCATGGAATGGCGAGTAAAATGCACTACAAAACTTCTATGATAGGGCAATCAGAGACCCGATTAGATCATTCTATATTATGGTTAATATAAGAATTCTGCGTAATTCTCTCACATTTCTTCAATTTACGTCACTCCTATTTCAGATAGCGTATTGGGCTAGGCGGCACCTTAAAGCGCATGAAATGAGGAGTAAAAGGCACTATTAAACTTCTATGATAGGGCAATCGGAGAGACGAATAGATCATTTTAAATTGTGGTTAATATAAGAATTCTGTGTAATTCTATCACATTTGTTCAGTTTACGACGCTCCTATTTCAGATAGCGTATTGGGCTAGGCGGCACCTTGAAGCGCATGAAATGACGAGTAAAATGCACTATTTAACTTCTATGATAGGGCAATCAGAGATCCGAATAGATCGTATTATATTATGGTTAATATAAGAATTCTGCGTAATTCTATCACGTTTGTTCAATTTACGTAGCTCCAATTTCAGATAGCGTATTGGACTAGGCGGCATCTTAAAGCGCATGAAATGTCGAGTAAAATGCACTACTAAACTTCTCCGATAGGGCAATCAGAGATCCGATTAGGTCATCTTATATTATGGTTAATATAAGAATTCAGCGAAATTCTATCCCATTTGTTCAATTTGCTTTTCTCCTATTTCAGATAGCGTATTGGGCTAGGCGGCATCTTAAAGCGCATGGAATGACGAGTGAAATGCACCACTAACCTCCTATGATAGGTTAATCAGAGACCCGATTGGATCATTTTATATTATGGTTTATATAAGAATTCAGCAAAATTCTACCACATTTGTTCAATTTACGTCGCTGCTATTTCAGATAGCGTATTGTGCTAAGCGGCATCTCAAAGCGCATGAAATGACGAGTAAAATGCACTATTAAACTTCTATGATAGGGCAATCAGAGACCCGATTAGATCATTTTATATTATGGTTAATATAAGAATTCTGCGTAATTCTGTCACATTTGTTCAATTTACGTCGCTCCTATTTCAGATAGCGTTTTAGGCTAGGCGGCATCTCAAAGCGCATGAAATGCCGAGTGAAATGCACTATTAAACTTCTAGGGTAGGGCGAACAGAGACCCGATTAGATCATCTTATATTATGGTTATTATAAGAATTCAGCGTAATTCTATCACGTTTGTTCAATTTACGTAGCTCCAATTTCAGATAGCACATTGGACTAGGCGGCATCTTAAAGCGCATGAAATGTCGAGTAAAATGCACTACTAAACTTCTCGGATAGGGCAATCAGAGACCCGATCAGATCATTTTATATTATGGTTAATTTAAGAATACAGCGAAATTCAATCACGTTTGTTCAATTTGCGTTGCTCCAATTGCAGATAGCGTATTGGGCTAAGCGGCATCTCAAGGCGCATGAAATGGCGAGTAAAATGCACTATTAAACTTCTAGGGTAGGTCAATCAGAGACCCGGTTAGATCATTTTTTATTTTCGTTAATATAAGGATTCAGCGAAATTCTATCACATTTGTTCAATTTCCGTCGCTCCTATTTGAGATAGCGTATTGGGCTAAGCGGCATGTCAAAGCGCATGAAATGACGAGTGGAACGCACTATTAAACTTCTAGGTTAGGGCGAACAGAGACCCGATCAGATCACTTCACATTATGGTTAATATAAGAATTCAGCGAAATTCTATCACTTTTGTTCAATTTACGTCGCTCCTATTTCAGATAGCGTATTGTGCTAAGCGACATCTCAAGGCGCATGAAATGGCGAGTAAAATGCACTATTAAACTTCTAGGGTAGGTCAATCAGAGACCCGGTTAGATCATTTTGTATTTTGGTTAATATAAGAATTCAGCGAAATCCTATCACATTTGTTCAATTTCCGTCGCTCCTATTTCAGATAGCGTATTGGTCTAAGCGGCATCTCAAAGCGCATGAAATCTCGAGTGGAATGCACCGTTAAACTTCTAGGTTAGGGCGCACAGAGACCCGATTAGATCATTTTACATTATGGTTAATGTAAGAATTCAGCAAAATTCTATCACGTTCGTTCAATTTACGTCGCTCCTATTACAGATAGCGTACTGGGCTAGGAGGCATCTTAAAGCGCGTGCAATGGCGAGTACAATGCACCATTGAACTTCTATGATAGGGCAATCAGAGAACCGATTAGATCATTTTATATTTTGGTTAATATAAGAATTCAGCGAAATTCTATCACTTTTGTTCAATTTACGTCGCTCCTATTTCAGATAGCGTATTAGGGTAAGCGGCATCTCAAAGCGCATGAAATGGCGGGTAAAGTGCACTATTAAACTTCTAGGGTAGGGCAAACAGAGACCCTATTAGATCATTTTATATTATGGTTCATTTAAGAATTCAGCAAAATTCTATCACATTTGTTCAATTTACGTCGCTCCTATTTCAGACAGCGTATTGTGCTAAGCGGCATCTCGATGCGTATGAAATGGCGAGTAAAATGCACTATTAAACTTCTAGGGTAGGGCAATCACAGCCCCGATTAGATCATTTTATATTTTGGTTAATATAAGAATTCTGCGTAATTCTATCACATTTGTTCAATTTACGTCGCTCCTATTTCAGATAGCGTATCGGGCTAAGGGGCACCTTAAAGCGCATGAAATGACGAGTAAAATGCACTATTAAACATCTATCATATGGCAATCGGAGACCCGAATAGATCGTATTATATTATGGTTAATATAAGAATTCTGCGTAATTCTATCACATTTGTTCAGTTTACGTGGCACCTGTTTCAGATAGCGTGTTGGGCTAGCCGGCACCTTGAAGCGCATGAAATGACGAGTAAAATGCACTATTTAACTTCTATGATAGAGCAATCAGAGATCCGAATAGATCGTATTATATTATGGTTAATATAAGAATTCTGCGTAATTCTATCACGTTTGTTCAATTTACGTAGCTCCAGTTTCAGATAGCGTATTGGACTAGGCGGCATCTTAAAGCGCATGAAATGTCGAGTAAAATGCACTACTAAACTTCTCGGATAGGGCAATCAGAGACCCGATTAGGTCATCTTATATTATGGTTAATATAAGAATTCAGCGAAATTCTATCACATTTGTTCAATCTACGTCGCTCCTATTTCAGATAGCGTATTGGGCTAAGCGGCACCTTAAAGCACATGAAATGACGAGTAAAATGCACTATTAAACTTCTATGATAGGGCAATCAGGGATCCGAATAGATCGTATTATATTATGGTTAATATAAGAATTCTGCGTAATTCTATCACATTTGTTCTGTTTACGTCGCCCCTATTTCAGATAGCGTATTGGGCTAGGCGGCACCTTAAAGCGCATGAAATGACGAGTAAAATGCACTATTAAGCTTCTATGATAGGGTAATCAGAGACCCGATTGGATCATTTTATATTATGGTTAACTTAAGATTTCAGCGAAACTGTATCACACTTGTTCAATTTACGTAGCTCCAATTTCAGATAGCGTATTGGGCTAGGCGGCACCTTAAAGCGCATGAAATGACGAGTAAAATGCACTATTAAACTTCTAGGTTAAGGCAATCAGAGACCCGATTAGATCATTTTATATTATGGCTAATATAAGAATTCTGCGTGATTCGATCACATTTGTTCAATTTATGTTGCTCCTATTTCAGGTAGCGTATTGGGCTAGGCGGCACCTTAAAGCGCATGAAATGACGAGTAACATGCACTATTAAACTTCTATGATTGGGCAATCAGAGACCCGATTAGATCATTACATATTATTGTTAATTTAAGAATTCAGCGAAATTCTATCACATTTGTTCAATTTACGTCGCTCCTATTTCAGATAGCGTATTGGGCCAAGTGGCACCTTAAAGCGCATGAAATGACGAGAAACATGCACTATTAAACTTCTATGATAGGGCAATCAGAGACCCGAAGAGATCGTATTACATTATGGTTAATATAAGAATTCTGCGTAATTCTATCACATTTGTTCAATTTACATAGATCCAATTTCAGATAACGTATTGGGCTAGGCGGCATCTTAAAGCGCATGAAATGACTAGTAAAATCCACTATTAAACTTCTATGATAGAGCAATCAGAGACCCGATTAGATCATTTCATATTATGGTTAATATAAGAATTCAGCGGTATTCTATCACATTTGTTCAATTTACGTCGCTCCTATTTCAGATAGCATATTGGGCTAGGCGGCAACTTAAAGCGCATGAAATGACGCGTAAAATGCACTATTAAGCTTCTATGATAGGGTAATCAGAGACCCGATTAGATCATTTTATATTATGGTTAATTTAAGGTGTCTGCGATACTGTATCACACTTGTTCAATTTACGTAGCTCCAATTTCAGATAGCGTATTGGGCTAGGCGGCACCTTAAAGCGCATGAAATGACGAGTAAAATCCACTATTAAACTTCTATGATAGAGCAATCAGAGACCCGATTAGATCATTTCATATTACGGTTAATATAAGAATTCAGCGGTATTCTATCACATTTGTTCAATTTACGTCGCTCCTATTTCAGATAGCATATTGGGCTAGGCGGAAACTTAAAGCGCATGAAATGACGCGTAAAATGCACTATTAAGCTTCTATGATAGGGTAATCAGAGACCCGATTAGATCATTTTATATTATGGTTAATTTAAGGTGTCAGCGAAACTGTATCACACTTGTTCAATTTACGTAGCTCCAATTTCACATAGCGTATTGGGCTAGGCGGCACCTTAAAGCGCATGAAATGACGAGTAAAATGCACAATTAAACATCTACCATATGGCAATCAGAGACCCGAATAGATCGTATTATATTATGGTTAATATAAGAATTTTGCGTAATTCTATCACATGTGTTCTGTTCACGTCGCCCCTATTTCAGATAGCGTATTGGGCTAGGCGGCACCTTAAAGAGCATGAAATGAGGAGTAAAAGGCACTATTAAACTTCTATGATAGGGCAATCGGAGAGACGAATATATCATTTTATATTATGGTTAATATAAGAATTCAGCGAAATTCTATCACATTTGTTCAATTTACGTCGCTCCTATTTCAGATAGCGTAATGGGCTAGGCGGCACCTTAAAGCGCATGAAATGACGAGTAAAATGCAGTGTTAAACTTCTATGATTGGGCAATCGGAGACCCGATTAGATCATTTTATATTATGGTTAATATAAGAATTATGCGTAAATCCATCACATTTGCTCAATTTACGTCGCTCGTATTACAGATAGCGTATTGGGCTAGGCGGCACCTTAAAGCGCATAAAATTACCAGTAAAATGCACTATTAAACTTCTACGATACGGCAATCAGAGACACCATTAGATCATTTTATATTATGATTAATATAAGCATGCAGCGAAATTCTATCCCATTTGTTCAATTTGCTTTTCTCCTATTTCAGATAGCGTATTGGGCTAGGCGGCATCTTAAAGCGCATGGAATGACGAGTGAAATGCACCACTAACCTCCTATGATAGGTTAATCAGAGACCCGATTGGATCATTTTATATTATGGTTTATATAAGAATTCAGCAAAATTCTATCACATTTGTTCAATTTACGTCGCTGCTATGTCAGATAGCGTATTGTGCTAAGCGGCATCTCAAAGCGCATGAAATGACGAGTAAAATGCACTATTAAACTTCTATGATAGGGCAATCAGAGACCCGATTAGATCATTTTATATTATGGTTAATATAAGAATTCTGCGTAATTCTGTCACATTTGTTCAATTTACGTCGCTCCTATTTCAGATAGCATATTGGGCTAGGCGGGAACTTAAAGCGCATGAAATGTCGAGTAAAATGCACTATTAAACATCTATCATATGGCAATCGGAGACCCGAATAGATCGTATTATATTATGGTTAATATAAGAATTCTGCGTTATTCTATCACATTTGTTCAGTTTACGTCGCCCCTATTCCAGATAGCGTATTGGTATATGTGGCATCTTAAAGCGCATGAAATGTCGAGTAAAATGCACTATTAAACTTCTGTGATAGGGCAATCAGAGACCCGAATATATCGTATTATATTATGGTTAATATAATAATTCTGCGTAATTCTATCACATTTGTTCAATTTATGTGGCTCCTATTTCAGATAGCGTATGGAGCTAGGCGGGACCTTAATGCGCATGAAATGACGAGTAAAATGCACTATTAAACTTCTATGACAGGGCAATCAGAGACTCGAATAGATCATATTATATTATGGTTAATATAAGAATTCTGCGTAATTCTATCATATTTGTTCAATTTACGTAGCTCCTATTTCAGATCGTATATTGGCCTAGGTGGCATCTTAAAGCGCATGGAATGACGAGTAAAATGCACTACTAACCTTCTATGAGAGGGCAATCAGAGACGTGATTAGATCATGTTATATTATGGTTAATATAAGAATTCAGCGAAATTCTATCACATCTGTTTAATTTACGTCGCTCCTATTTCAGATAACGTATTGGGCTAAGCGGCACCTTAACGCGCATGAAATGTCGAGTAAAATGAACTATTAAACTTCTATGATAGGACAATCAGAGACCCGATTAGATCATTCTATATTATGGTTAATATAAGAATTCTGCGTAATTCTCTCACATTTGTTCAATTTACGTCGCTCCTATTTCAGATAGCGTATTGGGCTAAGCGGCACCTTAAAGCGCATGAAATGGCGAGTAAAATGCACTATTAAGCTTCTATGATAGGGTAATCAGAGACCCGATCAGATCATTTTATATTATGGTTAATTTAAGAATTCAGCGAAACTGTATCACAATTGTTCAATTTACGTAGCTCCAATTTCAGATAGCGTATTGGGCTAGGCGGCACCTTAAAGCGCACGAAATGACGAGTAAAATCAACTATTAAACTTCTATGATAGGGTAATCAGAGACCGCATTAGATCATTTTATATTATTGTGAATATAAGAATTCGGCATAATTTTATCACATTTGTTCAATTTACGTCGCCCCTATTTCAGATAGCGTATTGGGCTAGGCGGAATCTTAAAGCGCGTGGAATGACGAGTAAAATGCACTACTTACCTTCTATGATAGGTCAATCAGAGACACGATTAGATCATTTTATATTATGGTTTATATAAGAATTCAGCAAAATTCTATAACATTTGTTCAATTTACGTCGCTCCTACTTCAGATAGCGTATTGGGCTAGGCCGCATCTTAAAGCGCGTAGAATGACGAGTAAAATGCACTACCAACCTTCTATGATAGGGCAAGCAAAGACCCGATTAGATCATTCTATATTATGGTTAATATAAGAATTCCGCGAAATTCTATCACATTTGTTCAATTTACGTAGCTCCAATTTCGGGTAGCGTATTGGGCTAGGCGGCACCTTAAAGCGCATGAAATGACGAGTGAAATGCACTATTAAACTTCTATGCTAGGGCAATCAGAGACCCGATTAGATCATCTTATATTATGATTCATATAAGGATGCAGCGTAATTCTGTCACATTTGTTCAATTTACGTCGCTCCTATTTCAGATAGCGTATTGGGCTAGGCGGCATCTTAAAGCGCGTGGAATGACGAGTAAAATGCACTACTAAACTTCTTTGATAGGGCAATCAGTGACCCGATTAGATCATTTTATATTATTGTTAATATAAGAATTCAGCATAATTTTATCACATTTGTTCAATTTACGTCGCGCCTATTTCAGATAGCGTAATGGGCAAGGTGGCATCTTAAAGCGCATGAAATGACGAGTAAAATGCACTATTAAACTTCTATGATAGGGCAATCAGAGACCCGATTAGATCATTTTATATTATGGTTAATATAAGAATTCAGTGTAACTCTCTCACATTTGTTCAATTTACGTAGCTCCAATATCAGATTGCGTATTGGGCTAAACGGCTCCTTAAAGCGCATGAAATGGCGAGTAAAATGCACTATTAATCTTCTATGATAGGGCAATCTGAGACCCGATTAGATCATTTTATATTATGGTTAACATAAGAATTCTGTGTAATTCTATCACATTTGTTCAATTTACGTCGCTCCTACTTCATATAACGCATTGGGCTAGGTGGCATCTTAAAGCGCATGAAATGTCGAGTAAAATGCACTATTAAACTCCTATGATAGGGCAATCAGAGACCCGATTAGATTATTTTATATTATGGTTAATATAAGAATTCAGCGAAATTTTATCACATATGTTCAATTTACGTCGCTCCTACTTCAGACAGCGTATTGGGATAGGCGGCACCTTAAAGCGCATGGAATATCGAGGAAAATGCACTACTAAACTTCAAGGATAGGGCAATCAGAGACCCGAATAGATCGTATTATATTATGGTTAATATAAGTATTCTGCGTAATTCAACACATTCCTTCAATTTATGTCGCTCCTATTTCAGATAGCGTATCGGGCTAGGCGGCACCTTAAAGCGCATGAAATGATGAGTGAAGTGCACTATTAAACTTCTATGATAGGGTAATCAGAGACCCGAATTGATCGTATTATATTACGGTTGATATAAGAATTCTGCCTAATTCTATCACGTTTGTTCAATTTACGTCGCTCCTACTTCAGATAGCGTATTGGGCTAAGCGGCATCTTAAAGCGCATGAAATGTCGAGTAAAATGCACTACTAAACTTCTAGGATAGGGCAATCAGAGATCCGATTAGGTCATCTTATATTATGATTAATATAAGAATTCTGCGTAACTCTGTCACATTTGTTCAATTTACGTAGCTCCAATTTCAGATTTCGGATTGGGCTAGGCGGCACCTTAAAGCGCATGAAATGACGAGTAAAATGCACTACTAAACTTCTAGGATAGGGCAATCAGAGACCCGATTATGTCATCTTATATTATGGTTAATATAAGAATTCAGCGAAATTCTATCACATTTGTTCAATTTGCGTCACTCCTATTTCAGATAGCGTATTGGGCCAAGCGGCACCTTAAAGCGCATGAAATGACGAGTAAAATGCAGTGTTAAACTTCTATGATTGGGCAATCGGAGACCCGATTAGATCATTTTATATTATGGTTAATATAAGAATTATGCGTAAATCCGTCACATTTGCTCAATTTACGTCGCTCCTATTACAGATAGCGTACTGGGCTAGGCGGCACCTTAAAGCGCATAAAATTACCAGTAAAATGCACTATTAAACTTCTACGATACGGCAATCAGAGACACCATTAGATCATTTTAAATTATGATTAATATAAGCATGCAGCGAAATTCTATCCCATTTGTTCAATTTGCTTTTCTCCTATTTCAGATAGCGTATTGGGCTAGGCGGCATCTTAAAGCGCATGGAATGACGAGGAAATGCGCTACTAACCTCCTATGATAGGTTAATCAGAGACCCGATTGGATCATTTTATATTATGGTTTATATAAGAATTCAGCAAAATTCTATCACATTTGTTCAATTTACGTCGCTGCTATTTCAAATAGCGTATTGTGCTAAGAGGCATCTCAAAGCGCATGAAATGACGAGTAAAATGCACTATTAAACTTCTATGATAGGGTAATCAGAGACCGCGCTAGATCATTTTATATTATTGTTAATATAAGAATTCGGCATAATTTTATCACAGTTGTTCAATTTACGTCGCCCCTATTTCAGATAGCGTATTGGGCTAGGCGGAATCTTAAAGCGCGTGGAATGACGAGTACAATGCACTACTTACCTTCTATGATAGGTCAATCAGAGACACGATTAGATCATTTTATATTATGGTTTATATAAGAATTCAGCAAAATTCTATAACATTTGTTCAATTTACGTCGCTCCTACTTCAGATAGCGTATTGGGCTAGGCCGCATCTGAAAGCGCGTAGAATGACGAGTAAAATGCACTACCAACCTTCTATGATAGTGCAATCAAAGACCCGATTAGATCATTCTATATTATCGTTAATATAAGTATTCTGCGTAATTCTATCACATTTGTCCAATTTATGTCGCTCCAATTTCAGATAGCGTCGTGGCCTAGGCGGCACCTTAAAGCGCCTGAAATGCCGAGCAAAATTCACTATTAAACTTCTATGATAGAGCAATCAGAGACCCGATTAGATTATTTTATATTATGGTTAATATAAGAATTCCGCGAAATTCTATCACATTTGTTCAATTTACGTAGCTCCAATTTCGGGTAGCGTATTGGGCTAGGCGGCACCTTAAAGCGCATGAAATGACGAGTGAAATGCACTATTAAACTTCTATGCTAGGGCAATCAGAGACCCGATCAGATCATCTTATATTATGATTCATATAAGGATGCAGCGTAATTCTGTCACATTTGTTCAATATACGTCGCTCCTATTTCAGATAGCGTACTGGGCTAGGCGGCATCTTAAATCGCGTGGAATGACGAGTAAAATGCACTACTAAACTTCTTTGATAGGGCAATCAGTGACCCGATTAGATCATTTTATATTATTGTTAATATAAGAATTCAGCATAATTTTATCACATTTGTTCAATTTACGTCGCGCCTATTTCAGATAGCGTAATGGGCAAGGTGGCATCTTAAAGCGCATGAAATGACGAGTAAAATGCACTATTAAACTTCTATGATAGGGCAATCAGAGACCCGATTAGATCATTTTATATTATGGTTAATATAAGAATTCAGTGTAACTCTGTCACATTTGTTCAATTTACGTAGCTCCAATTTCAGATTGCGTATTGGGCTAAACGGCTCCTTAAAGCGCATAAAATGGCGAGTAAAATGCAGTATTAATCTTCTATGATAGGGCAATCTGAGACCCGATTAGATCATTTTATATTATGGTTAACATAAGAATTCTGTGTAATTCTATCACATTTGTTCAATTTACGTCAATCCTACTTCAGATAACGCATTGGGCTAGGTGGCATCTTAAAGCGCATGAAATGTCGAGTAAAATGCACTATTAAACTTCTATGATAGGGCAATCAGAGACCCGATTAGATTATTTTATATTATGGTTAATATAAGAATTCCGCGAAATTCTATCACATTTGTTCAATTTACGTAACTCCAATTTCGGATAGCGTATTGGGCTAGGCGGCACCTTAAAGCGCATGAAATGACGAGTGAAATGCACTACTAAACTTCTAGGATAGGGCAATCAGAGACCCGATGAGATCATTTTATATTATTGTTAATATAAGAATTCAGCGTAATTTTATCACATTTGTTCAATTTACGTCGCGCCTATTTCAGATAGTATATTGGGGTAGGCGGCATCTTAAAGCGCGTGGAATGACGAGTGAAATGCACTACTAACATTCAATAATAGGGCAATCAGAGACCCGATTAGATCATCCTATATTATGATCAATATAAGAATTCAGTGTAATTCTATCAGATTTGTTCAATTTACGACGCTCCTATTTCAGATAGCGTATTGGGCTAAACGGCACCTTGAAGCGCATGAAATGGCGAGTAAAATGTACTATTAAACTTATATGGTTGGGCAATCATAGACCCGATTAGATCATTTTATATTATGGTTAGTATAAGAATTCTGTGTAATTCTATCACATTTGTTCAATTCACGTCACTCCTATTTCAGATAGCGCATTGGGCAAGGCGGCACCTTAAAGCGCATGAAATAACGAGTAAAATACACTATTCAACTTCTATGATAGGGCAATCAGAGACCCGATTAGATCATTTTATATTATGATTCATATAAGGATGCAGCGTAATTCTGTCACATTTGTTCAATTTACGTCGCTCCTATTTCAGATAGCGTATTGGGCTAGGCGGCACCTTAAAGTGCGTGGAATGACGAGTAAAATGCACTACTGAACCTCTTTGATAGGGCAATCAGAGACCCCATTAGGTCATTTTATATTATGGTTAATATAAGAATTCTGCGTAATTCTATCACATTTGGTCAATTTACGTCGCTCCAACTTCAGATAGCGTATTGGGCTAAGCGGCATCTTAAAGCGCATGAAATGTCAAGTAAAATGCACTACCAAGCTTCTAGGATATGGCAATTAGAGATCCGATTAGGTCATCTTATATTATGATTAATATAAGAATTTAGCGTATTTCTATCACATTTGTTCAATTTACGTCGCTCCTATTTCAGGTAGCGTATTGGTCTTAGCGGCATCTTCAAGCGCATGAAATGACGAGTAAAATGCTCCACTAAGCTTCTAGGATAGGGCAATCAGAGACCCGATAAGATCTTCTTATATTATGGTTAATTTAAGAATTCGTCGTAACTCTATCAGATTTGGTCAATTTACGTAGCTCCAATTTCAGATAGCGTATTGGGATAGGAGGCACCTTAAAGCGCATGAAATGACGAGTAAAATGCACTATTAAACTTCTAAGATAGAGCAATCAGAGACCCGATTAGATCATTTTATATTATGGTTAATATAATAATTCAGCGAAATTCTATCACATTTGTTCAATTTACGTTGCTCCAACTTCAGATAGCGTATTGGGCTAGGCGGTACCTTAAAGCGCATGAAATGACGAATAAAATGCACTATTAAACTTCTATGATAGGGCAATCAGAGACCCGATTAGATCATTTTATATTATGGTTAATTTAAGGATTCGTCGTAACTCTCTCACATTTGGTCAATTTACGTAGCTCCAATTACAGACAGCGTGTTGGGATAGGCGGCACCTTAAAGCGCATGAAATGACGAGTAAAATGCACTACTAAACTTCTAAGATAGGGCCATCAGAGACCCGATTAGATCATTTTATATTATGTTTAATATAAGAATTCTGCGTAATTGAACCACATTTATTCAATTTACGGCGCTCCTATTTCAGATAGCGTATTGGGCTAGGCAGAATCTTAAAGGGCATGATATGTCGATTAAAATGCACTACTAAACTTCTATGATAGGGTAATCAGAGACCCCATCAGATCATTTTATATTATGGTTAATATAAGTATTCTGCGTAATTCTATCACATTTGATCAATTTACCTCGCTCCTATTTTAGATAGCGTATTGGGCTAACCGGGACCTTAATGCGCATGAGATGGCGAGTAAAATGCACTACTAAGCTTCTGGGGTAGGGCAACCGGAGAGACCGATGAGATCATTTTATATTATGGTTAATATAATAATTCAGCGAAATTCTATCACATTCGTTCAATTTACGTTGCTCCAACTTCAGATAGCGTATTGGGCTAGGCGGCACCTTAAAGCGCATGAAATGACGAGTAAAATGCACTATTAAACTTCTATGATAGGGCAATCAGAGACCCGATTAGATCATTTTATATTATGGTTAATATATGAATTCAGCGAAATTCTGTCACATTTGTTCAATTTACGTCGCTCCTATTTCAGATTGCATATCGGGATAAGCGGCACCTTTAAGCGCATGAAATGCCGAGCAAAATGCACTATTAAGCTTCTGTGATGGGGCAATCAGAGACCCGATTAGATCATTTTATATTATGGTTAATATAAGAATTCAGCGTAATTCTATCACATTTGTTCAATTTACGTCGCCCCTATTTCAGATAGCGTATTGGGCTATGCGGCACCTCAAAGCGCATGAAATGGCGAGTAAAATGCACTATTAAACTTCTAGGATAAGGCAAACAGAGACCCGATTAGATCAATTTATATTACGGTGAATATAAGAATGCAGCGTAATTCTATCTCATTTCATCAACTTACGTCGGTCCTATTTCAGTTAGCGTACTGGGCTAATCGGCATCTTAAACCGCGTGGAAGGTGAGTAAAATGCACTACTAAACTTCTACGACAGGGCAATCAGAGACCCGATTAGATCATTTTATATTTTGGTTAATATAAGAATTCAGCGAAATCCTATCACATTTGTTCAATTTATGTCACTCCTATTTCAGATAAAATATTGGGCTAAACGGCATCTCAAAGCGCATGAAATGACGAGTGAAATGCACTATTAAACTTCTAGGGTAGGGCGTACAGAGACCCGAATAGATCATTTTATATTATGGTTAATATAAGAATTCAGCGTAATTCTATCACATATGTTCAATTTACGTCGCCCCTATTTCAGATAGCGTATTGGGCTATGCGGCACCTCAAAGCGCATGAAATGGCGAGTAAAATGCACTATTAACCTTCTACCATAATGCAAACAGAGACCCGATTAGATCATTTTATATTGTGGTTAATATAAGAATTCAGCGTAATTCTATCTCATTTCTTCAACTTACGTCGGTCCTATTTCAGTTAGCGTACTGGGCTAGGCGGCATCTTAAACCGCGTGGAAGGTGAGTAAAATGCACTACAAAACTTCTATGAAAGGGCAATCAGAGACCCGATTAGATCATTTTATATTTTGGTTAATGTAAGGATTCAGCGAAATTCTCTCACATTTGTTCGATTTACGTCGTTCCTGTTTCAGATAAAATATTGGGCTAAACGGCATCTCAAAGCGCATGAAATGACGAGAGAAATGCAGTATTAAACTTCTAGGGTAGGGCGTACAGCGACCCGAATAGATCATTTTACATTAAGGTTAATATAAGAATTCTGCGAAATTCTATCACATTTGTTCAATTTACGTCGCTCCTATTTCAAATAGCGTAATGGGCTAAGCGGCATCTCAAAGCGCATGAAGTGGCGAGTAAAATGCACTATTAAACTTCTAGGATAAGGCAAACAGAGACCCGAATAGAAAATTTTATATTGCGGTTAATATAAGAATTCAGCGTAATTCTATCTCATTTCTTCAACTTACGTCGGTCCTATTTCAGTTAGCGTACTGGGCTAGGCGGCATCTTAAACCGCGTGGAAGGTGAGTAAAATGCACTACTAAACTTCTATGAAAGGGCAATCAGAGACCCGATTAGATCATTTTATATTTTGGTTAATATAAGAATTCAGCGAAATTCTATCACATTTGTTCGATTTACGTCGCTCCTATTTCAGATAAAATATTGGACTAAACGGCATCTCAAAGCGCATGAAATGACGAGTAAAATGCACTATGAAACTTCTAGGGTAGGGCGTACAGGGACCCGAATAGATCATTTTACATTAAGGTTAATATAAGAATTCAGGGAAATTCTATCACATTTGTTCAATTGACGTCGCTCCTATTTCAGATAGCGTATTGGGCTAAGCGGTATCTCAAAGCGCATGAAGTGGCGAGTAAAATGCACTATTAAACTTTTATGATAGGGCAATCAGAGACCCGATTAGATCATTTTATATTTTGGTTAATATAAGAATTCAGCGAAATTCTATCACATTTGTTCAATTTACGTCGCTCCTATTTCAGATTGCGTATTGGGCTAACCGGCATCTCAAAGCGCATGAAATGACGAGTGAAATGCACTATTAAACTTCTAGGGTGGGGTGAACAGAGACCCGAATAGATCATTTTACATTAAGGTTCATATAAGAATTCAGCAAAATTCTATCACATTTGTTCAATTTACGTCGCTCCTATTTCAGATAGCGTAATGGGCTATGCGGCATCTCAAAGCGCATGAAATGACGAGTGAAATGCACTATTAAACTCCTAGGGTAGGGCGAACAGAGACCCGATTAGATCATTTTATATTGTGGTTAATATAAGAAATCAGCGAAATTCTATCACATTTGTTCAATTTACGTCGCTCCTATTTCAGATTACGTATTGGGCTAACCGGCATCTCAAAGCGCATGAAATGACGAGTGAAATGCACTATTAAACTTCTAGGGTAGGGTGAACAGAGACCCGAATAGATCATTTTACATTAAGGTTCATATAAGAATTCAGCAAAATTCTATCACATTTGTTCCATTTACGTCGCTCATATTTCAGATAGCGTATTGGGCTAAGCGGCATCTCAAAGCGCATGAAATGGCGAGTAAAATGCACTATTAAACTTCTAGGGTAGGGCAAACACAGGCCCGATTAGATCATTTTATGTTATGGTTAATTTAAGAATCCAGCGAAATTCTATCACATTTGTTCAACTTACGTCGCTCCTATTTCAGATAGCGTACTGGGCTAGGCGGCATCTTAAAGCGCGTGGAGTGGCGAGTAAAATGCACTACTAAGCTTCTATGATAGAGCAATCAGAGACCGGATTAGATCATTTTATATTACGGTTAATTTAAGAATTCAGCAAAATTCTATCACATTTGTTCAATTTACGTCGCTCCTATTTCAGATAGCGTATTGGGCTAAGCGGCATCTCAAAGCGCATGAAATGACGAGCGAAATGCACTATTAAACTTCTAGGGTAGGGCGAACAGAGACCCGATTTGATTATTTTACGTTAAGGTTAATATAAGATTTCAGGGAAATTCTATCACATTTGTTCCATTTACGTCGCTCATATTTCAGATAGCGTATTGAGCTAAGCGGCATCTCAAAGCGCATGAAATGGCGAGTAAAATGCACTATTAAACTTCTAGGGTAGGGCGAACAGAGACCCGATTTGATTATTTTACGTTAAGGTTAATATAAGATTTCAGGGAAATTCTATCACAATTGTTCAATTTACGTCGCTCCTATTTCAGATAGCGTAATGGGCTAAGCGGCATCTCAAAGCGCATGAAATGGCGAGTGAAATGCACTATTAAACTTCTAGGGTAAGGCAAAGGGAGACCCGATTAGATCATTATATATTACGGTTAATATAAGAATGCAGCGTAAATCTATCACATTTGTTCAATTTACGTCGCTCCTATTTCAGATAGCCTACCGGGCTAGGCGGCATCTTAAAGCGCGCGACATGTCGAGTAAAATGCACTATTGAACTTCTAGGGTAGGGCAAACGGAGACCCGAATAGATCATTTTATATTATGGTTAATTTAAGAATTCAGCAAAATTCTATCACATTTGTTCAATTTACGTCGCTCCTATTTCAGTTAGCGTATTGGGCTGAGCGGCATCTTAAAGCGCGTGGAGTGGCGAGTAAAATCCACTACTAAGCTTCTATGATAGAGCAATCAGAGACCGGATTAAATCATTTTATATTTTGTTTAATATAAGATTTCAGGGAAATTCTATCACATTTGTTCAATTTACATCGCTCCTATTTCAGATAGCGTATTGGGATAAGAGGCATCTCAAAGCGCATGAAATGACGAGTGAAATGCACTGTTAAACTTCTATGGTAAGGCTAACAGAGACGCGATTAGTTCATTTTATATTACGGTTATTATAAGAATTCAGCGTAATTCTATCACATTAGTTCAATTTACGTCGCCCCTATTTCAGATAGCCTACTGGGCTAGGAGGCATCTTATACCGCGTGGAATGGCGAGTAATATGCTCTATTAAACTTCTGTGATAGGGCAATCAGAGACCCGATTAGATCATTTTATATTTTGGTTAATATAAGAATTCAGCGAAATTCTATCACATTTGTTCAATTTACGTCGCTCCTATTTCAGTTAGCGTATTGGGCTGAGCGGCATCTCAAAGCGCATGAAATGACGAGTGAAATGCACTATTAAACTTCTAGGGTAGGGCGAACAGAGACCCGATTTGATTATTTGACGTTAAGGTTAATATAAAATTTCAGGGAAATTCTATCACATTTGTTCAATTTACGTCGCTCCTATTTCAGATTGCGTATTGGGCTAACCGGCATCTCAAAGCGCATGAAATGACGAGTGAAATGCACTATTAAACTTCTAGGGTAGGGTGTACAGAGACCCGAATAGATCATTTTATATTTTGGTTAATATAAGAATTCAGCGAAATTCTATCACATTTGTTCAATTTACGTCCCTCCTGTTTCATATAGCGTATTGGTCTAAGCGGCATCTCAAAGCGCATGAAATGACGAGTGGAATGCACCATTAAACTCCTAGGGTAGGGCGAACAGAGACCCGATTAGATCATTTTATATTTTGGTTAATATAAGAATTCAGCGAAATTCTATCACATTTGTTCAATTTACGTCGCTCCTATTTCAGATTGCGTATTGGGCTAACCGGCATCTCAAAGCGCATGAAATGACGAGTGAAATGCACTATTAAACTTCTAGGGTAGGGTGAGCAGAGACCCGAATAGATCATTTTACATTAAGGTTCATATAAGAATTCAGCAAAATTCTATCACATTTGTTCCATTTACGTCGCTCATATTTCAGATAGCGTATTGAGCTAAGCGGCATCTCAAAGCGCATGAAATGGCGAGTAAAATGCACTATTAAACTTCTAGGGTAGGGCAAACACAGGCCCGATTAGATCATTTTATGTTATGGTTAATTTAAGAATCCAGCGAAATTCTATCACATTTGTTCAACTTACGTCGCTCCTATTTCAGATAGCGTACTGGGCTAGGCGGCATCTTAAAGCGCGTGGAGTGGCGAGTAAAATGCACTACTAAGCTTCTATGATAGAGCAATCAGAGACCGGATTAGATCATTTTATATTACGGTTAATTTAAGATTTCAGCAAAATTCTATCACATTTGTTCAATTTACGTCGCTCCTATTTCAGTTAGCGTATTGGGCTGAGCGGCATCTCAAAGCGCATGAAATGACGAGTGAAATGCACTATTAAACTTCTAGGGTAGGGCGAACAGGGACCCGATTTGATTATTTTACGTTAAGGTTAATATAAGATTTCAGGGAAATTCTATCACATTTGTTCAATTTACGTCGCTCCTATTTCAGATAGCCTACTGAGCTAGGCGGCATCTTAAAGCGCGTGGAATGGCGAGGAAAATGCACTATTAACCTTCTATGATAGGGCAATCGATTAGATCATTTTATATTTTGGTTAATATAAGAATGCAGCGTAATTCTATCACATTTGTTCAATTTACGTCGCTCCTATTTCAGATAGCGTACTGTGCTAGCCGGCATCTTAAAGCGCGTGAAATGTCGAGTAAAATGCACTATTAAACTTCTAGGGTAGGGCAAACGGAGACCCGATTAGATCATTTTATATTATGGTTAATTTAAGAATTCAGCAAAATTCTATCACATTTATTCAATTTACGTCGCTCCGATTTCAGATAGCGTACTGGGCTGGTTGGCATCTTAAAGCGCTTGGAATGGCGAGTAAAATGCACTATTAAACTTCTATAATAGGGCAATAAGAGACCCGATTAGATCATTTTATATTTTGGTTAATATAAGAATTCTGCGAAATTCTATCACATTTGTTCAATTGACGTCGCTCCTATTTCAGATAGCGTATTGGGCTAAGCGGTATCTCAAAGCGCATGAAGTGGCGAGTAAAATGCACTATTAAACTTCTATGATAGGGCAATCAGAGACCCGATTAGATCATTTTATATTTTGGTTAATATAAGAATTCAGCGAAATTCTATCACATTTGTTCAATTTACGTCGCTCCTATTTCAGATTGCGTATTGGGCTACCCGGCATCTCAAAGCGCATGAAATGACGAGTGAAATGCACTATTAAACTTCTAGGGTGGTGTGAACAGAGACCCGAATAGATCATTTTACATTAAGGTTCATATAAGAATTCAGCAAAATTCTATCACATTTGTTCAATTTACGTCGCTCCTATTTCAGATAGCGTAATGGGCTATGCGGCATCTCAAAGCGCATGAAATGACGAGTGAAATGCTCTATTAAACTCCTAGGGTAGGGCGAACAGAGACCCGATTAGATCATTTTATATTGTGGTTAATATAAGAAATCAGCGAAATTCTATCACATTTGTTCAATTTACGTCGCTCCTATTTCAGATTGCGTATTGGGCTAACCGGCATCTCAAAGCGCATGAAATGACGAGTGAAATGCACTACTAAACTTCTAGGGTAGGGTGAACAGAGACCCGAATAGATCATTTTACCTTAAGGTTCATATAAGAATTCAGCAAAATTCTATCACATTTGTTCCATTTACGTCGCTCATATTTCAGATAGCGTATTGGGCTAAGCGGCATCTCAAAGCGCATGAAATGGCGAGTAAAATGCGCTATTAAACTTCTAGGGTAGGGCAAACACAGGCCCGATTAGATCATTTTATGTTATGGTTAATTTAAGAATCCAGCGAAATTCTATCACATTTGTTCAACTTACGTCGCTCCTATTTCAGATAGCGTACTGGGCTAGGCGGCATCTTAAAGCGCGTGGAGTGGCGAGTAAAATGCACTACTAAGCTTCTATGATAGAGCAATCAGAGACCGGATTAGATCATTTTATATTACGGTTAATTTAAGATTTCAGCAAAATTCTATCACATTTGTTCAATTTACGTCGCTCCTATTTCAGATAGCGTATTGGGCTAAGCGGCATCTCAAAGCGCATGAAATGACGAGCGAAATGCACTATTAAACTTCTAGGGTAGGGCGAACAGAGACCCGATTTGATTATTTTACGTTAAGGTTAATATAAGATTTCAGGGAAATTCTATCACATTTGTTCAATTTACGTCGCTCCTATTTCAGATAGCGTAATGGGCTAAGCGGCATCTCAAAGCGAATGAAATGGCAAGTGAAATACACTATTAAACTTCTAGGGTAAGGCAAAGGGAGACCCGATTAGATCATTTTATATTACGGGTAATATAAGAAGGCAGCGTAATTCTATCACATTTGTTCAATTTACGTCGCTCCTATTTCAGATAGCCTACTGGGCTAGGCGGCATCTTAAAGCGCGTGAAATGTCGAGTAAAATGCACTATTAAACTTCTAGGGTAGGGCAAACGGAGACCCGATTAGATCATTTTATATTATCGTTAATTTAAGAATTCAGCAAAATTCTATCACATTTGTTCAATTCACGTCGCTCCTATTTCAGATAGCGTATTGGGCTAAGCGGCATCTCAAAGCGCATGAAATGGCGAGTGAAATGCACTATTAAACCTCTAGGGTAGGGCGAACAGAGTCCCGATTTGATTATTTTACGTTAAGGTTAATATAAGATTTCAGGGAAATTCTATCACATTTGTTCAATTTACGTCGCTGCTATTTCAGATAGCCTACTGAGCTAGGCGGCATCTTAAAGCGCGTGGAATGGCGAGTAAAATGCACTATTAAGTTTCTATGATAGGGCAATCATAGACCCGATTAGATCATTTTATATTTTGGTTAATATAAGAATTCAGCGAAATTCTATCACATTTGTTCAATTTACGTCGCTCCTATTTCAGATGGCGTATTGGGCTAGGCGGCATCTTAAAGCGCGTGGAATGGCGAGTGAAATGCACTATTAAACTTCTAGGGTAGGGCAAACAGTGACCCGATTAGATCATTTTCTATTATGGTTAATTTAAGAATTCAGCAAAATTCTATCACATTTGTTCAATTTACGTCGCTCCTATTTCAGTTAGCGTATTGGGCTGAGCGGCATCTTAAAGCGCGTGGAGTGGCGAGTAAAATCCACTACTAAGCTTCTATGATAGAGCAATCAGAGACCGGATTAAATCATTTTATATTTTGTTTAATATAAGATTTCAGGGAAATTCTATCACATTTGTTCAATTTACGTCGCTCCTATTTCAGATAGCCTACTGAGCTAGGCGGCATCTTAATGCGCGTGGAATGGCGAGGAAAATGCACTATTAACCTTCTATGATAGGGCAATCGATTAGATCATTTTATATTTTGGTTAATATAAGAATGCAGCGTAATTCTATCACATTTGTTCAATTTACGTCGCTCCTATTTCAGATAGCGTACTGTGCTAGCCGGCATCTTAAAGCGCGTGAAATGTCGAGTAAAATGCACTATTAAACTTCTAGGGTAGGGCAAGCGGAGACCCGATTAGATCATTTTATATTATGGTTAATTTAAGAATTCAGCAAAATTCTATCACATTTGTTCAATTTACGTCGCTCCTATTTCAGATAGCGTACTGGGCTGGTTGGCATCTTAAAGCTCTTGGAATATCGAGTGAAATGCACTATTAAACTTCTATAATAGGGCAATAAGAGACCCGATTAGATCATTTTATATTTTGGTTAATATAAGAATTCTGCGAAATTCTATCACATTTGTTTAATTTACGTCGCTCCTATTTCAGATTGCGTATTGGGCTAACCGGCATCTCAAAGCGCATGAAATGACGAGTGAAATGCGCTATTAAACTTCTAGGGTAGGGCGAACAGGGACCCGATTTGATTATTTTACGTTAAGGTTAATATAAGATTTCAGGGAAATTCTATCACATTTGTTCAATTTACGTCGCTCCTATTTCAGATAGCGTACTGGGCTAGGCGGCATCTTAAAGCGCGTGGAGTGGCGAGTAAAATGCACTACTAAGCTTCTATGATAGAGCAATCAGAGACCGGATTAGATCATTTTATATTACGGTTAATTTAAGATTTCAGCAAAATTCTATCACATTTGTTCAATTTACGTCGCTCCTATTTCAGATAGCGTATTGGGCAAAGCGGCATCTCAAAGCGCATGAAATGACGAGTGAAATGCACTATTAAACTTCTAGGATAGGGCAATCAGAGACCCGATTATGTCATCTTATATTATGGTTAATATAAGAATTCAGCGAAATTCTATCACATTTGTTCAATTTGCGTCACTCCTATTTCAGATAGCGTATTGGGCCAAGCGGCACCTTAAAGCGCATGAAATGACGAGTAAAATGCAGTGTTAAACTTCTATGATTGGGCAATCGGAGACCCGATTAGATCATTTTATATTATGGTTAATATAAGAATTATGCGTAAATCCGTCACATTTGCTCAATTTACGTCGCTCCTATTACAGATAGCGTATTGGGCTAGGCGGCACCTTAAAGCGCATAAAATTACCAGTAAAATGCACTATTAAACTTCTACGATACGGCAATCAGAGACACCATTAGATCATTTTAAATTATGATTAATATAAGCATGCAGCGAAGTTCTATCCCATTTGTTCAATTTGCTTTTCTCCTATTTCAGATAGCGTATTGGGCTAGGCGGCATCTTAAAGCGCATGGAATGACGAGGAAATGCGCTACTAACCTCCTATGATAGGTTAATCAGAGACCCGATTGGATCATTCTATATTATGGTTAATATAAGAATTCTGCGTAATTCTCTCACATTTGTTCAATTTACGTCGCTCCAATTTCAGATAGCGTCGTGGCCTAGGCGGCACCTTAAAGCGCCTGAAATGCCGAGCAAAATTCACTGTTAAACTTCTATGATAGAGCAATCAGAGACCCGATTAGATTATTTTATATTATGGTTAATATAAGAATTCCGCGAAATTCTATCACATTTGTTCAATTTACGTAGCTCCAATTTCGGGTAGCGTATTGGGCTAGGCGGCACCTTAAAGCGCATGAAATGACGAGTGAAATGCACTATTAAACTTCTATGCTAGGGCAATCAGAGACCCGATTAGATCATCTTATATTATGGCTAATATAAGAATTCAGTGTAACTCTCTCACATTTGTTCAATTTACGTAGCTCCAATTTCAGATTGCGTATTGGGCTAAACGGCTCCTTAAAGCGCATGAAATGGCGAGTAAAATGCACTATTAATCTTCTATGATAGGGCAATCTGAGACCCGATTAGATCATTTTATATTATGGTTAACATAAGAATTCTGTGTAATTCTATCACATTTGTTCAATTTACGTCGCTCCTACTTCAGATAACGCATTGGGCTAGGTGGCATCTTAAAGCGCATGAAATGTCGAGTAAAATGCACTATTAAACTTCTATGATAGGGCAATCAGAGACCCGATTAGATTATTTTATATTATGGTTAATATAAGAATTCCGCGAAATTCTATCACATTTGTTCAATTTACGTAGCTCCAATTTCGGATAGCGTATTGGGCTAGGCGGCACCTTAAAGCGCATGAAATGACGAGTGAAATGCACTACTAAACTTCTAGGATAGGGCAATCAGAGACCCGATGAGATCATTTTATATTATGGTTAATATAAGAATTCTGTGTAATTCTATCACATTTGTTCAATTTACGTCGCCCCTACTTCAGATAGCATATTGGGCTAAGCGTCATCTTAAAGCGCATGAAATGTCAAGTAAAATGCAGTACTAAGCTTCTAGGATAGGGCAATCAGAGACCCGATTAGGTTATCTTATATTATGATTAATATTAGAATTTAGCGTAAATCTATCACATTTGCTCAACTTACGTCGCTCCTATTTCAGATGGCGTATTGGGCTAAGCGGCAACTTAAAGCGCATGAAATGTCGAGTAAAATGCACTACTAAACTTCTAGGATAGTGCAATCAGACACCCGATTAGATCATTTTATATTATGGTTAATATAAGAATTCAGCGAAATTCTATCACATATGTTCAATTTACGTCGCTCCTGTTTCAGATAGCGTATTGGGCTAAGCGGCACCTTAAAGCGCATTAAATGACGAGTAAAATGCACTATTAAACTTCTAAGATAGGGCAATCAGAGACCAGAATAGATCATAATATATTATGGTTAATATAATAATTCTGCGTAATTCTATCACATTTGTTCAATTTACGTCGCTCCTACTTCAAATAGCGTATTGGGATAAGCGGCATCTTAAAGCGAATGAAATGTCGAGTAAAATGCACTATTAAACATCTAGCGTCGGGCAAACAGAGAGCCGTTTAGATCATATTATACTATGGTTAATATAAGAATGCAGCGTAATTATATCACATTTGTTCAATTTACGTCGCCCCTATTTCAGATAGCGTATTGGGCTAGGTGGCACATTAAAGCGCACGAAATCACGAGTAAAATGCACTATTAAACTTCCATGATAGGGCAATGAGAGACCCGATTAGATCATTTTATATTATAGTTAATATAAGAATTGTGCGTAATTCTATCACATTTGTTCAATTTACGTCGCTCCGATTTCCGATAGCTTATTGGGCTAGGCGGCAACTTAAAGCGCATGAAATGACAAGTAAAATGCACTATTAAGCTTCAATGATACGGCGACCAGAGACCCGATAAGATCATTTTAAATTATTGTTAATATAAGAATTCAGCGTAATTTTATCACATTTGTTCAATTTACGTCGCGCCTATTTCAGATAGTATATTGGGGTAGGCGGCATCTTAAAGCGCGTGGAATGACGAGTGAAATGCACTACTAACATTCAATAATAGGGCAATCAGAGACCCGATTAGATCATTTTATATTATGATTCATATAAGGATGCAGCGTAATTCTGTCACATTTGTTCAATTTACGTCGCTCCTATTTGAGATAGCGTATTGGGCTAGGCGGCACCTTAAAGTGCGTGGAATGACGAGTAAAATGCACTACTGAACCTCTTTGATAGGGCAATCAGAGACCCCATTAGGTCATTTTATATTATGGTTAATATAAGAATTCTGCGTAATTCTATCACATTTGGTCAATTTACGTCGCTCCAACTTCAGATAGCGTATTGGGCTAAGCGGCATCTTAAAGCGCATGAAATGTCAAGTAAAATGCACTACCAAGCTTCTAGGATATGGCAATTAGAGATCCGATTAGGTCATCTTATATTATGATTAATATAAGAATTTAGCGTATTTCTATCACATTTGTTCAATTTACGTCGCTCCTATTTCAGGTAGCGTATTGGTCTTAGCGGCATCTTCAAGCGCATGAAATGACGAGTAAAATGCTCCACTAAGCTTCTAGGATAGGGCAATCAGAGACCCGATAAGATCTTCTTATATTATGGTTAATTTAAGAATTCGTCGTAACTCTATCAGATTTGGTCAATTTACGTAGCTCCAATTTCAGATAGCGTATTGGGATAGGAGGCACCTTAAAGCGCATGAAATGACGAGTAAAATGCACTATTAAACTTCTAAGATAGAGCAATCAGAGACCCGATTAGATCATTTTATATTATGGTTAATATAATAATTCAGCGAAATTCTATCACATTTGTTCAATTTACGTTGCTCCAACTTCAGATAGCGTATTGGGCTAGGCGGCACCTTAAAGCGCATGAAATTACGAATAAAATGCACTATTAAACTTCTATGATAGGGCAATCAGAGACCCGATTAGATCATTTTATATTATGGTTAATTTAAGGATTCGTCGTAACTCTCTCACATTTGGTCAATTTACGTAGCTCCAATTACAGACAGCGTGTTGGGATAGGCGGCACCTTAAAGCGCATGAAATGACGAGTAAAATGCACTACTAAACTTCTAAGATAGGGCAATCACAGACCCGATTAGATCATTTTATATTATGTTTAATATAAGAATTCTGCGTAATTGAACCACATTTATTCAATTTACGTCGCTCCTATTTCAGATAGCGTATTGGGCTAGGCAGAATCTTAAAGGGCATGATATGTCGATTAAAATGCACTACTAAACTTCTATGATAGGGTAATCAGAGACCCCATCATATCATTTTATATTATGGTTAATATAAGTATTCTGCGTAATTCTATCACATTTGATCAATTTACCTCGCTCCTATTTTAGATAGCGTATTGGGCTAACCGGGACCTTAATGCGCATGAGATGGCGAGTAAAATGCACTACTAAGCTTCTGGGGTAGGGCAACCGGAGAGACCGATGAGATCATTTTATATTATGGTTAATATAATAATTCAGCGAAATTCTATCACATTCGTTCAATTTACGTTGCTCCAACTTCAGATAGCGTATTGGGCTAGGCGGCACCTTAAAGCGCATGAAATGACGAGTAAAATGCACTATTAAACTTCTATGATAGGGCAATCAGAGACCCGATTAGATCATTTTATATTATGGTTAATATAAGAATTCAGCGTAATTCTATCACATTTGTTCAATTTACGTCGCCCCTATTTCAGGTAGCGTATTGGGCTATGCGGCACCTCAAAGCGCATGAAATGGCGAGTAAAACGCACTATTAAACTTCTAGGATAAGGCAAACAGAGACCCGATTAGATCAATTTATATTATGGTTAATTTAAGAATTCAGCGAAATTCTATCACATTTGATTAATTTACGTCGCTCCTTTTTCAGAGAGCGTATTGGGATAGGCGGCACCTTAAGGCGCATGAAATGACGAGTAACATGCACTACTTAACTTCTAAGATCGGGCAATCGGAGACACGATTCGATCATTTTATATTATGGTTAATTTAAGAATTCAGCAACATTCTATCACATTTGTTCAACTTACGTCGCTCCTATTTCAGATAGCGTATTGGGCTATGCGGCATCTCAAAGCGCATGAAATGGCGAGTAAAATGCGCTAATAAACTTCTAGGATAAGGCAAACAGAGACCCGATTAGATAAGTTTATATTACGGTTAATATAAGAATTCAGCGTAATTCTATCTCATTTCTTCTACTTACGTCGGTCCTATTTCAGTTAGCGTACTGGGCTAGGCGGCATCTTAAACCGCGTGGAGGGTGAGTAAAATGCACTACTAAACTTCTATGATAGGGCAATCAGAGACCCGATTAGATCATTTTATATTTTGGTTAATATAAGTATTCAGCGAAATTCTATCACATTTGTTCAATTTACGTCGCTCCTATTTCAGGTAAAATATTGGGCTAAACGGCATCTCAAAGCGCATGAAATGGCGAGTGAAATGCACTATTAAACTTCTAGGGTAGGGCGTACAGAGACCCGAATAGATCATTTTACATTAAGGTTAATATAAGAATTCAGGGAAATTCTATCACATTTGTTCAATTTACGTCGCACCTATTTCAGATAGCGTATTGGGCTAAGCGGCATCTCAAAGCGCATGAAATGGCGAGCAAAATGCTCTGTTAAACTTCTAGGGTAGGGTAAACAGAGACCCGTTTAGATCATTTTATATTATGGTTAATTTAACAATTCAGCGAAATTCTATCACATTTGATTAATTTACGTCGCTCCTTTTTCAGAGAGCGTATTGGGATAGGCGGCACCTTAAGGCGCATGAAATGACGAGTAACATGCACTACTTAACTTCTAAGATCGGGCAATCAGAGACCCGATTCGATCATTTTATATTATGGTTAATTTAAGAATTCAGCAACATTCTATCACATTTGTTCAACTTACGTCGCTCCTATTTCAGATAGCGTGTTGGGCTATGCGGCATCTCAAAGCGCATGAAATGGCGAGTAAAATGCGCTAATAAACTTCTAGGATAAGGCAAACAGAGACCCGATTAGATAATTTTATATTACGGTTAATATAAGAATTCAGCGTAATTCTATCTCATTTCTTCTACTTACGTCGGTCCTATTTCAGTTAGCGTACTGGGCTAGGCGGCATCTTAAACCGCGTGGAGGGTGAGTAAAATGCACTACTAAACTTCTATGATAGGGCAATCAGAGACCCGATTAGATCATTTTATATTTTGGTTAATATAAGTATTCAGCGAAATTCTATCACATTTGTTCAATTTACGTCGCTCCTATTTCAGATAAAATATTGGGCTAAACGGCATCTCAAAGCGCATGAAATGGCGAGTGAAATGCACTATTAAACTTCTAGGGTAGGGCGTACAGAGACCCGAATAGATCATTTTACATTAAGGTTAATATAAGAATTCAGGGAAATGCTATCACATTTGTTAAATTTACGTCGCTCCTATTTCAGATAGCGTATTGCGCTAAGCGGCATCTCAAAGCGCATGAAATGGCGAGTAAAATGCACTATTAAACTTCTAGGGTACGGCAAACAGAGACCCGATTGGATCATTTTATATTATGTTTACTTTAAGAATTCAGCAAAATTCTATCACATTTGTTCAATTTACGTCGCTCATATTTCAGATAGCGTATTGGGCTAATCGGCATCTCAAAGCGCATGAAATGGCGAGTAAAATGCACTATTAAACTTCTAGGATAAGGTAAACAGAGACCCGATTAGATCATTTTATATTACGGTTAATATAACAATTCAGCGTAATTCTATCTCATTTCTTCAACTTACGTCGGTCCTATTTCAGTTAGCGTACTGGGCTAGGCGGCATCTTAAACCGCGTGGAATGTGAGTAAAATGCACTACTAAACTTCTATGATAGGGCAATCACAGACCCGATTAGATCATTTTATATTTTGTGTAATATAAGATTTCAGGGAAATTCTATCACATTTGTTCAATTTACGTCGCTCCTATTTCAGATAGCGTATTGGGCTAAGCGGCATCTCAAAGCGCGTGGAATGTCGAGTAAAATGCAATATTAAACTTCTAGGGTAAGGCAAACAGAGACCCGATTAGATCATTTTTATTATCGTTAATTTAAGAATTCAGCAAAATTCTATCACATTTGTTCAATTTACGTCGCTCATATTTCAGATAGCGTATTGGGCTAAGCGGCATCTCAAAGCGCAAGAAATGGCGAGTAAAATGCACTATTAAACTTCTAGGGTAGGGCAAACAGAGACCCGATTAGATCATTTTATATTACGGTTAATTTAAGAATTCAGCAAAATTCTATCAGATTTGTTCAATTTACGTCGCTCCTATTTCAGATAGCGTACTGGGCTAGACGGTATCTTAAAGCGCGTGGAATGGCGAGTAAAATGCACTATTAAACTTCTATGATAGGGCAATCAGAGACCCGATTAGATCATTTTATATTTTGGTTAATATAAAAATTCAACAAAATCCTATCATATTTGTTCAATTTACGTCGCTCCTATTTCTGATAGCTTATTGGGCTAAGCGGCATCTCAAAGCGCATGAAATGACGAGTGAAATGCACTACTAAACTTCTAGGGTAAGGCAAAGAGAGACCCGATTGGATCATTTCATATTATGGTTAATTTAAGAATTCAGCAAAATTCTATCACATTTATTCAGTTTACGTCGCTCCTATTTCAGATAGCGTACTGGGCTGGTTGGCATATTAAAGCGCTTGGAATGGCGAGTAAAATGCACTATTAAACTTCTATAGTAGGGCAATAAGAGACCCGATTAGATCATTTTATGTTTTGGTTAATATAAGAATTCAGCGAAATTCTATCACATTTGTTCAATTTAAGTCGCTCCTATTTCAGATTGCGTATTGGGCTAACCGGCATCTCAAAGCGCATGAAATGACGAGTGAAATGCACTATTAAACTTCTAGGTTGGGGTGAACAGAGACCCGAATAGATCATTTTACATTAAGGTTCATATAAGAATTCAGCAAAATTCTATCACATTTGTTCAATTTACATCGCTCCTATTTCAGATAGCGTAATGGGCTATGCGGCATCTCAAAGCGCATGAAATGACGAGTGAAATGCACTATTAAACTTCTAGGGTAAGGCAAACAGAGACCCGATCAGGTCATTTTATATTATGGTTAATTTAAGAATTCAGCAAAGTTCTATCACATTTGTTCAACTTACGTCGCTCCTATTTCAGATAGCGTATTCGGCTAAGCGGCATCTCAAAGCGCATGAAATGACGAGTGAAATGCACCATTAAATTTCTCGGGTAGGGCAAACGGAGACCCGATTAGATCATTTTATATTATGGTTAATTTAAGAATTCAGCAAAATTCTATCACATTTATTCAATTTACGTCGCTCCTATTTCAGATAGCGTACTGGGCTGGTTGGCATCTTAAAGCGCTTGGAATGGCGAGTAAAATGCACTATTAAACTTCTATAATAGGGCGTACAGAGACCCGAATAGATCATTTTACATTAAGGTTAATATAAGAATTCAGGGAAATTCTATCACATTTGTTCAATTGACGTCGCTCCTATTTCAGATAGCGTATTGGGCTAAGCGGTATCTCAAAGCGCATGAAGTGGCGAGTAAAATGCACTATTAAACTTCTATGATAGGGCAATCAGAGACCCGATTAGATCATTTTATATTTTGGTTAATATAAGAATTCAGCGAAATTCTATCACATTTGTTCAATTTACGTCGCTCCTATTTCAGATTGCGTATTGGGCTAACCGGCATCTCAAAGCGCATGAAATGACGAGTGAAATGCACTATTAAACTTCTAGGGTGGGGTGAACAGAGACCCGAATAGATCATTTTACATTAAGGTTCATATAAGAATTCAGCAAAATTCTATCACATTTGTTCAATTTACGTCGCTCCTATTTCAGATAGCGTAATGGGCTATGCGGCATCTCAAAGCGCATGAAATGACGAGTGAAATGCACTATTAAACTCCTAGGGTAGGGCGAACAGAGACCCGATTAGATCATTTTATATTGTGGTTAATATAAGAAATCAGCGAAATTCTATCACATTTGTTCAATTTACGTCGCTCCTATTTCAGATTGCGTATTGGGCTAACCGGCATCTCAAAGCGCATGAAATGACGAGTGAAATGCACGATTAAACTTCTAGGGTAGGGTGAACAGAGACCCGAATAGATCATTTTACATTAAGGTTCATATAAGAATTCAGCAAAATTCTATCACATTTGTTCCATTTACGTCGCTCATATTTCAGATAGCGTATTGGGCTAAGCGGCATCTCAAAGCGCATGAAATGGCGAGTAAAATGCACTATTAAACTTCTAGGGTAGGGCAAACACAGGCCCGATTAGATCATTTTATGTTATGGTTAATTTAAGAATCCAGCGAAATTCTATCACATTTGTTCAACTTACGTCGCTCCTATTTCAGATAGCGTACTGGGCTAGGCGGCATCTTAAAGCGCGTGGAGTGGCGAGTAAAATGCACTACTAAGCTTCTATGATAGAGCAATCAGAGACCGGATTAGATCATTTTATATTACGGTTAATTTAAGATTTCAGCAAAATTCTATCACATTTGTTCAATTTACGTCGCTCCTATTTCAGATAGCGTATTGGGCTAAGCGGCATCTCAAAGCGCATGAAATGACGGGTGAAATGCACTATTAAACTTCTAGGGTAGGGCGAACAGAGACCCGATTTGATTATTTTACGTTAAGGTTAATATAAGATTTCAGGGAAATTCTATCACAATTGTTCAATTTACGTCGCTCCTATTTCAGATAGCGTAATGGGCTAAGCGGCATCTCAAAGCGCATGAAATGGCGAGTGAAATGCACTATTAAACTTCTAGGGTACGGCAAACAGAGACCCGATTGGATCATTTTATATTATGTTTACTTTAAGAATTCAGCAAAATTCTATCACATTTGTTCAATTTACGTCGCTCGTATTTCAGATAGCGTATTGGGCTAATCGGCACCTCAAAGCGCATGAAATGGCGAGTAAAATGCACTATTAAACTTCTAGGATAAGGTAAACAGAGACCCGATTAGATCATTTTATATTACGGTTAATATAACAATTCAGCGTAATTCTATCTCATTTCTTCAACTTACGTCGGTCCTATTTCAGTTAGCGTACTGGGCTAGGCGGCATCTTAAACCGCGTGGAATGTGAGTAAAATGCACTACTAAACTTCTATGATAGGGCAATCACAGACCCGATTAGATCATTTTATATTTTGTGTAATATAAGGTTTCAGGGAAATTCTATCACATTTGTTCAATTTACGTCGCTCCTATTTCAGATAGCGTATTGGGCTAAGCGGCATCTCAAAGCGCGTGGAATGGCGAGTAAAATGCAATATTAAACTTCAAGGGTAAGGCAAACAGAGACCCGATTAGATCATTTTTATTATGGTTAATTTAAGAATTCAGCAAAATTCTATCACATTTGTTCAATTTACGTCGCTCATATTTCAGATAGCGTATTGGGCTAAGCGGCATCTCAAAGCGCAAGAAATGGCGAGTAAAATGCACTATTAAACTTCTAGGGTAGGGCAAACAGAGACCCGATTAGATCATTTTATATTACGGTTAATTTAAGAATTCAGCAAAATTCTATCAGATTTGTTCAATTTACGTCGCTCCTATTTCAGATAGTGTACTGGGCTAGACGGTATCTTAAAGCGCGTGGAATGGCGAGTAAAATGCACTTTTAAACTTCTATGATAGGGCAATCAGAGACCCGATTAGATCATTTTATATTTTGGTTAATATAAAAATTCAACAAAATCCTATCATATTTGTTCAATTTACGTCGCTCCTATTTCTGATAGCTTATTGGGCTAAGCGGCATCTCAAAGCTCATGAAATGACGAGTAAAATGCACTACTAAACTTCTAGGGTAAGGCAAAGAGAGACCCGATTGGATCATTTCATATTATGGTTAATTTAAGAATTCAGCAAAATTCCATCACATTCGTTCAATTTACGTCGCTCCTATTTCAGATAGCGTACTGGGCTAGGCGGCATCTTAAAGCGCGTGGAGTGGCGAGTAAAATGCACTATTAACCTTCTATGATAGGGCAATCAGAGACCCGATTATGTCATTTTATATTTTGGTTAATATAAGATTTCAGCGTAATTCTATCACATTTGTTCAATTTACGTCGCCCCTATTTCAGATGGCGTATTGGGCTAGGCGGCATCTTAAAGCGCGTGGAATGGCGAGTAAAATGCACTATTAAGCTTCTAGGGTAGGGCGGAGAGAGACCCGATTAGATCATTTTCTATTATGGTTAATTTAAGAATCCAGCAAAATTCTATCACATTTGTTCAATTTACGTCGCTCCTATTTCAGATAGCGTATTGGGATAAGCGGCATCTCAAAGCGCATGAAATGGCGAGTGAAATGCACTATTAAACTTCTAGGGTAGGGCAAACAGAGACCCGATTAGATCATTTTCTATTATGGTTAATTTAAGAATCCAGCAAAATTCTATCACATTTGTTCAATTTACGTCGCTCCTATTTCAGATAGCGTACTGGGCTAGGCGGCATCTTAAAGCGCGTGGAATGATGAGTAAAATGCACTATTAAACTTCTACGGTAGGGCGAAGAGAGACCCGATTACATCATTTTACATTAAGGTTAATATAAGAATTCAGCGAAATTCTATCACATTTGTTCAATTTACGTCGCTCCTATTTCAGATAGCGTATTGGGCTAAGCCGCATCTCATAGCGCATGAAATGGCGAGTAAAATGCACTATTAAACTTCTAGGGTAGGGCAAATAGAGAACTGATTAGATCATTTTATATTACGCTTAATTTAAGAATTCTGCGTAACTCTGTAACATTTGTTCAATTTACGTAGCTCCAATTTCAGATTGCGTATTGGGCTAAACGGCACCTTGAAGCGCATGAAATGGCCAGTAAAATGCACTATTATACTTCTATGATAGGGCAATCACCGTCCCGAATAGATCATTTTAAATTGTGGTTAATATAAGAATGCAGCGTAATTTTATCACGCTTGTTCAATTTACGTCGCTCCTACTTCAGATAGCGCATTGGGATAGGCGACACCTTAAGGCGCATGGAATGACGAGTAAAATGCACTATTAAATTTCTATGATAGGGCAAACAGAGACTCGATTAGATCATTCTATATTATGGTTAATATAAGAATTCAGTGTAATTCTATCACATTTGTTCAATTTAGGTCGCTCCTATTTCGGATAGCGTATTCGGCTAAGCGGCATCTCAAAGCGCATGAAATGACGAGTGAAATGCACCATTAAACTTCTAGGGTAGGGCAAACGGAGACCCGACTAGATCATTTTATATTATGGTTAATTCAAGATTCAGCAAAATTCTATCACATTTATTCAATTTACGTCGCTCCTATTTCAGATAGCGTATTCGGAAAAGCGGCATCTCAAAGCGCATGAAATGACGAGTGAAATGCACCATTAAACTTCTAGGGTAGGGCAAACGGAGACCCGATTAGATCATTTTATATTATGGTAAATTCAAGAATTCAGCAAAATTCTATCACGTTTATTCAGTTTACGTCGCTCCTATTTCAGATAGCGTACTGGGCTCGTTGGCATATTAAAGCGCTTGGAATGGCGAGTAAAATGCACTATTAAACTTCTATAATAGGGCAATAAGAGACCCGATTAGATCATTTTATATTTTGGTTAATATAAGAATTCTGCGAAATTCTATCACATTTGTTCAATTTACGTCGCTCCTATTTCAAATAGCGTAATGGGCTAAGCGGCATCTCAAAGCGCATGAAATGGCGAGTGAAATGCACTGTTAAACTTCTGGGGTAAGGCAAAGGGAGACCCGATTAGATCATTTTATATTACGGTTAATATAAGAATGCAGCGTAATTCTATCACATTTGTTCAATTTACGTCGCTCCTACTTCAGATAGCGCATTGGGATAGGCGACACCTTAAGGCGCATGGAATGACGAGTAAAATGCACTATTAAATTTCTATGATAGGGCAATCAGAGACCCGATTAGATCATTCTATATTATGGTTAATATAAGAATTCAGTGTAATTCTATCACATTTGTTCAATTTACGTAGCTCCAATTTCAGATTGCGTATTGGGCTAAACGGCTCCTTAAAGCGCATGAAATGGCGAGTAAAATGCACTATTAAGCTTCTATGATAGGGCAATCAGAGACCCCATTAGATCATTTTATATTATGGTTAATATAAGAATTCAGTGTAATTCTATCACATTTGTTCAATTTACGTCGCTCCTATTTCAGATAGCGTATTGGGCTAGGCGGCATCTTAAAGCGCGTGGAAGGGCGAGTGAAATGCACTACTAAACTTCTATGATAGGGCAATCAGAGACCCGATTAGATCATTTTATATTTTGGTTAATATAAGAATTCAACAAAATTCTATCATATTTGTTCTATTTACGTCGCTCCTATTTCAGATAGCGTATTGGGCTATGCGGCATCTCAAAGCGCATGACATGGCGAGTAAAATGCACTATTAAACTTCTAGGATAAGGCAAACAGAGACCCGAATAGAAAATTTTATATTGCGGTTAATATAAGAATTCAGCGTAATTCTATCTCATTTCTTCAACTTACGTCGGTCCTATTTCAGTTAGCGTACTGGGCTAGGCGGCATCTTAAACCGCGTGGAAGGCGAGTAAAATGCACTACTAAACTTCTATGAAAGGGCAATCAGAGACCCGATTAGATCATTTTATATTTTGGTTAATATAAGAATTCAGCGAAATTCTATCACATTTGTTCGATTTACGTCGCTCCTATTTCAGATAAAATATTGGACTAAACGGCATCTCAAAGCGCATGAAATGACGAGTAAAATGCACTATGAAACTTCTAGGGTAGGGCGTACAGGGACCCGAATAGCTCATTTTACATTAAGGTTAATATAATAATTCAGGGAAATTCTATCACATTTGTTAAATTTACGTCGCTCCTATTTCAGATAGCGTATTGGGCTAAGCGGCAACTCAAAGCGCATGAAATGGCGAGTAAAACGCACTATTAAACTTCTAGGGTAGGGCAAACAGAGACCCGATTACATCACTTTATATTATGTTTACTTTAAGAATTCAGCAAAATTCTATCACATTTGTTCAATTTACGTCGCTCCTATTTCAGATAGCGTATTGGGCTATGCGGCATCTCAAAGCGCATGAAATGGCGAGTAAAATGCACTATTAAACTTCTAGGATAAGGCAAACAGAGACCCGATTAGATCATTTTATATTACGGTTAATATAAGAATTCAGCGTAATTCTATCTCATTTGTTCAATTTACGTCGCACCTATTTCAGATAGCGTATTGGGCTAAGCGGCATCTTAAAGCGCGTGGAATGGCGAGTAAAATGCACTATTAAACTTCTAGGGTAGGGCAAACAGAGACCCGATTAGATCATTTCATATTATGGTTAATTTAAGAATTGAGCAAAATTCCATCACATTCGTTCAATTTAGGTCGCTCCTATTTCAGATAGCCTACTGGGCTAGGCGGCATCATAAAGCGCGTGGAATGGCCAGTAAAATGCACCATTAAACTTCTATGATACGGCAATCAGAGACCCGAATAGATCATTTTATATTTTGGTTAATATAAGAATTCAGCGAAATTCTATCACATTTGTTCAATTTACGTCGCTCCTATTTCAGATAGCGTATTGGGCTATGCGGCATCTCAAAGTGCATGAAATGCCGAGTAAAATGCACTGTTAAACTTCTAGGGTAAGGCAAACAGAGACCCGATTAGATCATTTTTATTATGGTTAATTTAAGAATTCAGCGAAATTCTATCACATTTGTTCAATTTACGTCCCTCCTATTTCATATAGCGTATTGGGCTAAGCGGCATCTCAATGCGCATGAAATGACGAGTGAAATGCACTATTAAACTTCTAGGGTAGGGTGAACAGAGACCCGAATAGATCATTTTACATTAAGGTTCATATAAGAATTCAGCAAAATTCTATCACATTTGTTCAATTTACGTCGCTCCTATTTCAGATAGCGTAATGGGCTATGCGGCATCTCAAAGCGCATGAAATGGCGAGTAAAATGCACTATTAAACTTCTAGGGTAGGGCGAAGAGAGACCCGATTACATCATTTTACATTAAGATTAATATAAGAATTCAGCGAAATTCTATCACATTTATTCAATTTACGTCGCTCTTATTTCAGATAGCGTACTGGGCTGGTTGGCATCTTAAAGCGCTTGGAATGGCGAGTAAAATGCACTATTAAACTTCTATAATAGGGCGTACAGAGACCCGAATAGATCATTTTACATTAAGGTTAATATAAGAATTCAGGGAAATTCTATCACATTTGTTCAATTGACGTCGCTCCTATTTCAGATAGCGTATTGGGCTAAGCGGTATCTCAAAGCGCATGAAGTGGCGAGTAAAATGCACTATTAAACTTCTATGATAGGGCAATCAGAGACCCGATTAGATCATTTTATATTTTGGTTAATATAAGAATTCAGCGAAATTCTATCACATTTGTTCAATTTACGTCGCTCCTATTTCAGATTGCGTATTGGGCTAACCGGCATCTCAAAGCGCATGAAATGATGAGTGAAATGCACTCTTAAACTTCTAGGGTGGGGTGAACAGAGACCCGAATAGATCATTTTACATTAAGGTTCATATAAGAATTCAGCAAAATTCTATCACATTTGTTCAATTTACGTCGCTCCTATTTCAGATAGCGTAATGGGCTATGCGGCATCTCAAAGCGCATGAAATGACGAGTGAAATGCACTATTAAACTCCTAGGGTAGGGCGAACAGAGACCCGATTAGATCATTTTATATTGTGGTTAATATAAGAAATCAGCGAAATTCTATCACATTTGTTCAATTTACGTCGCTCCTATTTCAGATTGCGTATTGGGCTAACCGGCATCTCAAAGCGCATGAAATGACGAGTGAAATGCACTATTAAACTTCTAGGGTAGGGTGAACAGAGACCCGAATAGATCATTTTACATTAAGGTTCATATAAGAATTCAGCAAAATTCTATCACATTTGTTCCATTTACGTCGCTCATATTTCAGATAGCGTATTGGGCTAAGCGGCATCTCAAAGCGCATGAAATGGCGAGTAAAATGCACTATTAAACTTCTAGGGTAGGGCAAACACAGGCCCGATTAGATCATTTTATGTTATGGTTAATTTAAGAATCCAGCGAAATTCTATCACATTTGTTCAACTTACGTCGCTCCTATTTCAGATAGCGTACTGGGCTAGGCGGCATCTTAAAGCGCGTGGAGTGGCGAGTAAAATGCACTACTAAGCTTCTATGATAGAGCAATCAGAGACCGGATTAGATCATTTTATATTACGGTTAATTTAAGATTTCAGCAAAATTCTATCACATTTGTTCAATTTACGTCGCTCCTATTTCAGATAGCGTATTGGGCTAAGCGGCATCTCAAAGCGCATGAAATGACGAGCGAAATGCACTATTAAACTTCTAGGGTAGGGCGAACAGAGTCCCGATTTGATTATTTCACGTTAAGGTTAATATAAGATTTCAGGGAAATTCTATCACATTTGTTCTATTTACGTCGCTGCTATTTCAGATAGCCTACTGAGCTAGGCGGCATCTTAAAGCGCGTGGAATGGCGAGTAAAATGCACTATTAACCTTCTATGATAGGGCAATCGATTAGATCATTTTATATTTTGGTTAATATAAGAATGCAGCGTAATTCTATCACATTTGTTCAATTTATGTCGCTCCTATTTCAGATAGCGTACTGTGCTAGCCGGCATCTTAAAGCGCGTGGAGTGGCGAGTAAAATGCACTACTAAGCTTCTATGATAGAGCAATCAGAGACCGGATTAGATCATTTTATATTACGGTTAATTTAAGATTTCAGCAAAATTCTATCACATTTGTTCAATTTACGTCGCTCCTATTTCAGATAGCGTATTGGGCTGGTTGGCATCTTAAAGCTCTTGGAATATCGAGTGAAATGCACTATTAAACTTCTATAATAGGGCAATAAGAGACCCGATTAGATCATTTTATATTTTGGTTAATATAAGAATTCTGCGAAATTCTATCACATTTGTTCAATTTACGTCGCTCCTATTTCAGATTGCGTATTGGGCTAACCGGCATCTCAAAGCGCATGAAATGACGAGTGAAATGCGCTATTAAACTTCTAGGGTAGGGCGAACAGGGACCCGATTTGATTATTTTACGTTAAGGTTAATATAAGATTTCAGGGAAATTCTATCACATTTGTTCAATTTACGTCGCTCCTATTTCAGATAGCGTACTGGGCTAGGCGGCATCTTAAAGCGCGTGGAGTGGCGAGTAAAATGCACTACTAAGCTTCTATGATAGAGCAATCAGAGACCGGATTAGATCATTTTATATTACGGTTAATTTAAGATTTCAGCAAAATTCTATCACATTTGTTCAATTTACGTCGCTCCTATTTCAGATAGCGTATTGGGCAAAGCGGCATCTCAAAGCGCATGAAATGACGAGTGAAATGCACTATTAAACTTCTAGGGTAGGGCGAACAGGGACCCGATTTGATTATTTTACGTTAAGGTTAATATAAGATTTCAGGGAAATTCTATCACATTTGTACTATTTACGTCGCTCCTATTTCAGACAGCGTAATGGGCTAAGCGGCATCTCAAAGCGCATGAAATGGCGAGTGAAATGCACTATTAAACTTGTAGGGTAAGGCAAAGAGAGACCCGATTAGATCATTTTATATTACGGTTAATATAAGAATGCAGCGTAATTCTATCACATTTGTTCAATTTACGTCGCCCCTATTTCAGATAGCCTACTGGGCTAGGCGGCATCTTAAACCGCGTGGAATGGGAGTAAAATGCACTATTAACCTTCTGTGATAGGGCAATCAGAGACCCGATTAGGTCATTTTATATTTTGGTTAATATAAGATTTCAGCGTAATTCTATCACATTTGTTCAACTTACGTCGCTCCTATTTCAGATAGCGTACTGTGCTAGCCGGCATCTTAAAGCGCGCGGAATGTCGAGTAAAATGCACTATTAAACTTCTACGGTTGGGCAAACAGAGAGTCGATTAGATCATTTTTTATTATGGTTAATTTAAGAATTCAGCGAAATTCTATCACATTTGTTCAATTTACGTCGCTCCTGTTTCAGATAGCGTATTGGTCTAAGCGGCATCTCAAAGCGCGTGAAATGTCGAGTAAAATGCACTATTAAACTTCTAGGGTAGGGCAAACGGAGACCCGATTAGATCATTTTATATTATGGTTAATTTAAGAATTCAGCGAAATTCTATCACATTTGTTCAATTTACGTCGCTCCTATTTCAGATAGCCTACTGGGCTAGGCGGCATCTTAAACCGCGTGGAATGGCGAGTAAAATGCACTATTAACCTTCTATGATAGGGCAATCGATTAGATCATTTTATATTTTGGTTAATATAAGAATTCAGCAAAATTCTATCACATTTGTTCAATTTACGTCGCTCCTATTTCAGATTGCGTATTGGGCTATCCGGCATCTCAAAGCGCATGAAATGACGAGTGAAATGCACTATTAAACTTCTAGGGTAGGGTGAACAGAGACCCGAATAGATCATTTTACGTTAAGGTTCATATAAGAAGTCAGCAAAATTCTATCACATTTGTTCCATTTACGTCGCTCATATATCAGATAGCGTATTGGGCTAAGCGGCATCTCAAAGCGCATGAAATGGCGAGTAAAATGCACTATTAAACTTCTAGGGTAGGGCAAACACAGGCCCGATTAGATCATTTTATATTATGGTGGATTTAAGAATCCAGCGAAATTCTATCACATTTGTTCAACTTACGTCGCTCCTATTTCAGATAGCGTACTGGGCTAGGCGGCATCTTACAGCGCGTGGAAGGGAGTGTAAAATGCACTACTAAGCTTCTATGATAGGGCAATCTGAGTCCCGATTGGATCATTTTACATTCTGATTAATATAAGATTTCAGGGAAATTCTATCACATTTGTTCAATTTACGTTGCTCCTATTTCAGATAGCCTATTGTGTTATGCGGCATCTCAAAGCGCATGAAATGGCGAGTAAAATGCGCTATTAAACTTCTAGGGTAGGGTAAACAGAGACCCGATTATATCATTTTATATTCTGGTTAATTTAAGAATTCAGCGAAATTCTATCACATTTGTTCAATTTACGTCGCTCCTATTTCAGATAGCGTACTGGGATAGCCGGCATCTCAAAACGTATGAAACGGAGAGTAAAATGCACTATTAAGCTTCTAGGGTAGGGCAAACACAGGCCCGATTAGATCATTTTATATTATGGTTAATTTAAGAACCCAGCGAAATTCTATCACATTTGTTCAACTTACGTCGCTCCTATTTCAGATAGCGTACTGGGCTAGGCGGCATCTTATAGCGCGTGGAGTGGCGAGTAAAATGCACTACTACGCTTCTTTGATAGAGCAATCAGAGACCGGATTAGATCATTTTATATTTTGTTTAATATAAGATTTCAGGGAAATTCTATCACATTTGTTCAATTCACATCGCTCCTATTTCAGATAGCGTATTGGGATAAGAGGCATCTCAAATCGCATGAAATGACGAGTGAAATGCACTGTTAAACTTCTATGGTAAGGCTAACAGAGACCCGATTAGATCATTTTATATTACGGTTATTATAAGAATTCAGCGTAATTCTATCACATTAGTACAATTTACGTCGCCCCTATTTCAGATAGCCTACTGGTCTAGGCGGCATCTTAAACCGCGTGGAATGGCGAGTAAAATGCACTATTAACATTCTATGATAGGGCAATCAGAGACCCGATTAGATCATTTTATATTTTGGTTAATATAAGAATTCAGCGTAATTCTATCACATTAGTACAATTTACGTCGCCCCTATTTCAGATAGCCTACTGGTCTAGGCGGCATCTTAAACCGCGTGGAATGGCGAGTAAAATGCACAATTAACATTCTATGATATGGGCAATCAGAGACCCGATTAGATCATTTTATATTTTGGTTAATATAAGAATTCAGCGTAATTCTATCACATTTGTTCAACTTACGTCGCTCCTATTTCAGATAGCGTACTGTGCTAGGCGGCATCTTAAAGCGCGTGGAATGTCGAGTAAAATGCACTATTAAACTTCTACGGTTGGGCAAACAGAGAGTCGATTAGATCATTTTATATTATGGTTAATTTAAGAATTCAGCAAAATTCTATCACATTTGTTCAATTTTCGTCGCTCCTATTTCAGATAGCGTACTGGGCTAGGCGGCATCTTAAAGCGCGTGGAATGGCGAGTAAAATGCACTGTTACACTTCTGTGATAGGGCAAACAGAGGCCCGATTAGATCATTTTAAATTATGGTTAATTTAAGAATTCAGCGAAATTCTATCACATTTGTTCAATTTACGTCGCTCCTATTTGAGATAGCGTATTGGGCTATGCGGCATCTCAAAGCGTATGAAACGGCGAGTAAAATGCACTATTAAACTTCTATGATAGGGCAATCAGAGACCCGTTAGATCATTTTATATTTTTGTTAATATAAGAATTCAGCGAGATTCTATCACATTTGTTTAATTTACGTCGCTCCTGTTTCAGATAGCGTGTTGGGCTAAGCGGCATCTCAAAGCGCATGAAATGGCGAGTAAAATGCAGTATTATACTTCTAGGGTAGGGCAAACAGAGACCCTATTAGATCATTTTATATTACGGTTAATATAAGAATTCAGCGTAATTCTATCACATTCGTTCAATTTACGTCGCACCTATTTCAGATAGCGTACTGGGATCGGCGGCATCTCAAAGCGCGTGGAATGTCGAGTAAAATGCACTATTAAACTTCTACGGTTGGGCAAACAGTGAGTCGATTAGATCATTTTATATTATGGTTAATTTAAGAATTCAGCGAAATTCTATCACATTTGTTCAATTTACGTCGCTCCTATTTGAGATAGCGTATTGGGCTAAGCGGCATCTCAAAGCGCATGAAATGTCGAGTGAAATGCACTATTAAACTTCTAGGGTACGGCAAAGAGAGACCCGATTAGCTCATTTTATATTACGGTTAATATAAGAATTCAGCGTAATTCTACCACATTTGTTCAACTGACGCCGCTCCTATTTCAGATAGCGTACTGGGCTATGCGGCATCTTAAACAGCGTGGAATGGCGAGTAAAATGCACTATTAACCTTCTATGACAGGGCAATCATAGACCCGATTAGATCATTTTTTATTTTGGTTAATATAAGAATTCAGGGAAATTCTATCACATTTGTTCAATTTACGTCGCTCCTATTTCAGATAGCCTATTGTGTTATGAGGCATCTCAAAGCGCATGAAATGGCGAGTAAAATGCGCTATTAAACTTCTAGGGTAGGGTAAACAGAGACCCGATTATATCATTTCATATTCTGGTTAATTTAAGAATTCAGCGAAATTCTATCACATTTGTTCAATTTACGTCGCTCCTATTTCAGATAGCGTACTGGGATAGCCGGCATCTCAAAGCGTATGAAACGGCGAGTAAAATGCACTATTAAACTTCTATGATAGGGCAATCAGAGACCCGATTAGATCATTTTATATTACGGTTAATATAAGAATTCAGCGTAATTCTATCACATTCGTTCAATTTACGTCGCACCTATTTCAGATAGCGTACTGGGATCGACGGCATCTCAAAGCGCGTGGAATGGCGAGTAAAATGCAGTATTATACTTCTAGGGTAGGGCAAACAGAGACCCTATTAGATCATTTTATATTACGGTTAATATAAGAATTCAGCGAAATTCTATCACATTTGTTCAATTTACGTCGCTCCTATTTCAGATAGCATACTGGGCTAGGCGGCATCTTAAAGCGCGTGGAAGGGCGAGTAAAATGCACTACTAAACTTCTATGATAGGGCAATCAGAGTCCCGATTATATCATTTTATATTTTGTTTAATATAAGATTTCAGGGAAATTCTATCACATTTGTTCAATTTACATCGCTCCTATTTCAGATAGCGTATTGGGATAAGAGGCATCTCAAAGGGCATGAAATGACGAGTGAAATGCACTGTTAAACTTCTATGGTAAGGCTAACAGAGAGTCGATTAGATCATTTTATATTATGGTTAATTTAAGAATTCAGCAAAATTCTATCACATTTGTTCAATTTTCGTCGCTCCTATTTCAGATAGCGTACTGGGCTAGGCGGCATCTTAAAGCGCAAGAAATGGCGAGTAAATTGCACTATTAAACTTCTAGGGTAGGGCAAACAGAGACCCGATCAGATCATTTTATATTATGGTTAATTTAAGAATTCAGCGAAATTCTATCACATTTGTTCAATTTACGTCGCACCCATTTCAGATAGCGTATTGCGCTAAGTGGCATCTCAAAGCGCAAGAAATGGCGAGTAAAATGCACTATTAAACTTCTAGGGTAGGGCAAACAGAGACCCGATTAGATCATTTTATATTATGGTTAATTCAAGAATTCAGCGAAATTCTATCACATTTGTTCAATTTACGTCGCTCCTATTTCAGATAGCGTATTGGGCGAAGCGGCATCTCAAAGCGCATGAAATGGCGGGTAAAATGCACTATTATACTTCTAGGGTAGGGCAAACAGAGACCCTATTAGATCATTTTATATTACGGTTAATATAAGAATTCAGCGTAATTCTACCACATTCGTTCAATTTACGTCGCACCTATTTCAGATAGCGTACTGGGATCGGCGGCATCTCAAAGCGCGTGGAATGGCGAGTAAAATGCACTATCAAACTTCAATGATAGGGCAATCAGAGATCCGGTTAGATCATTTTATATTTTTGTTAATATAAGAATTCAGCGATATTCTATCACATTTATTCAATTTACGTCGCTCCTATTTCAGATAGCGAATTGGGCTAAGCGGCAACTCAATGCGCATGAAATGGCGAGTAAAATGCACCTTTAAACTTCTAGGGTAAGGCAAACAGAGACCCGATTAGATCATTTTGTATTATGGTCAATTTAAGAATTAAGCAAAATTCTATCGCATTGTTCAATTTACGTCGCTCATATTTCAGATAGCGTATTGTGCTAAGCGGCATCCCAAAGCGTATGGCATGGCGAGTAAAATGCACTATTAAATTTCTAGGGTAGGGCAAACAGAGACCCGATTTGATCATTTTATATTATGGTTAATTTAAGAATTCGGCGAAATTCTATCACATTTGTTCAATTTACGTCACTCCTGTTTCAGATAGCGAATTGGGCTAAGCGGCATCGCAAGGCGCATGAAATGGCGAGTAAAATGCACCGTTAAACTTCTGGGGTAAGGCAAACAGAGACCCGATTAGATCATTTTATATTATGGTTAATTTAAGAATTAAGCAAAATTATATCACATTTGTTCAATTTACGTCGCTCCTATTTTAGATAGCGTATTGGGCTAAGCGGCATCTCAAAGCGCATGAAATGTCGAGTGAAATGCACTATTAAACTTCTAGAATACGGCAAAGAGAGACCCGATTAGCTCATTTTATATTACGGTTAATATAAGAATTCAGCGTAATTCTACCACATTTGTTCAATTTACGTCGCTCCTATTTCAGATAGCGTATTGGGCTAAGCGGCATCTCAAAGCGCATGAAATGGCAAGTAAAATGCACTATTAAACTTCTAGGGTAGGGCAAACAGAGACCCGATTAGATCATTTTATATTACGGTTAATTTAAGAATTCGGCGAAATGCTATCACATTTGTTCAATGTACGTCGCTCCTATTTGAGATAGCCTACTGTGCTAGGCGGCATCTTGAAGTGCGTGGAATGGCGAGTAAAATGCACTATTAACCTTCTATGATAGGACAATCAGAGACCCGATTAGATCATTTTATATTTTGGTTAAGATAAGTATTCAGCGAAATTCTATCACATTTTTTCAATTTACGTCGCTCCTATTTCAGATAGCGTATTGGGCAAGGCGGCATCTCAAAGCGCATTAAATGGCGAATAAAATGCACCATTAAACTTCTAGGGTAAGGCAAACAGAGACCCGATTAGATCATTTTATATTATGGTTAATTTAAGAATTCAGCGAAATTCTATCACAATTTGTTCAATTTACGTCGCTCCTATTTCAGACACCGTACTGGGCTAGGCGGCATCTTAAAGCGCGTGGCATGGCGAGTAAAATGCACTGTTAAGCTTCTATGGTAGCGCAATCAGAGACCCGATTAGATCATTTCATATTTTGTTTAATAGAAGAATTCAGGGAAATTCTATCACATTTGTTCAATTTACGTCGCTCATATTTCAGATAGCGTATTGGGCTAAGCGGCATCCCAAAGCGCCAGAAATGGCGAGTAAAATGCACTATTAACCTTCTATGATAGGGCAATCAGAGACCCGATTAGATCATTTTATATTTTGGTTAATATAGGTATTCAGCGAAATTCTATCACATTTGTTCAATTTAGGTCGCTCCTATTTCAGGTAGCGTACTGGGCTAGGCGGCATCTTAAAGCGCGTAGAATGGCGAGCAAAAAGCACAATTATACTTCTATGATAGGGCAATCAGAGACCCGATTAGATCATTTTACATTTTGGTTAATATAAGAATTCAGCGAAATTCTATCACATTTGATCAATTTACGTTGCTCCTATTTCAGCAGGCGTATTGGGCTAACCGGCATCTCAAAGCGCACGAAATGACGAGTGAAATGCACTATTAAACTTCTAGGGTAGGGTGAACAGAAACCCGATTAGATCATTTTACATTAAGGTTAATATAAGAATTCAGCGAAATTCTATCACATTTGTTCAATTTACGTCGCTCCTATTTCGGATAGCGTATTGGGCTAAGCGGCATCTCAAAGCGCATGAAATGTCGAGTGAAATGCACTATTAAACTTCTAGGGTAAGGCAAAGGGAGACCCGATTAGCTCATTGTATATTACGGTTAATATAAGAATTCAGCGTAATTCTATCACATTTGTTCAATTTACGTCGCTCCTATTTCAGATAGCGTATTGGGCTAAGCGGCATCTCAAAGCGCATGAAATGGCAAGTAAAATGCACTATTAAACTTCTAGGGTAGGGCAAACAGAGACCCGATTAGATCATTTTATATTATGGTTAATTTAAGAATTCGGCGAAATGCTATCACATTTGTTCAATGTACGTCGCTCCTATTTCAGATAGCCTACTGTGCTAGGCGGCATCTTGAAGCGCGTGGAATGGCGAGTAAAATGCACTATTAACCTTCTATGATAGGACAATCAGAGACCCGATTAGATCATTTTATATTATGGTTAATTTAAGAATTCAGCGAAATTCTATCACAATTTGTTCAATTTACGTCGCTCCTATTTCACATAGCGTATTGGGCTAAGCGGCATCTCAAAGCGCATGAAATGGCGAGTAAAATGCACCTTTAAACTTCTAGGGTAAGGCAAACAGAGACCCGATTAGATCATTTTATATTATGGTTAATTTAAGAATTAAGCAAAATTCTATCACATTTGTTCAATTTACGTCGCTCCTATTTTAGATAGCGTATTGGGCTAAGCGGCATCTCAAAGCGCATGAAATGTCGAGTGAAATGCACTATTAAACTTCAAGGGTAAGGCAAAGAGAGACCCGATTGGCTCATTTTATATTACGGTTAATATAAGAATTCAGCGTAATTCTATCACATTTGATCAACTTACGCCGCTCCTATTCCAGATAGCGTACTGCGCTAGGCGGCATCTTAAACCGCGTGGAATGGCGAGTAAAATGCACTATTAAACTTCTATGATAGGGCAATCAGAGACCCGATTAGATCATTTTATATTTTGTTTAATTTAAGAATTCAGGGAAATTCTATCACATTTTTTCAATTTACGTCGCTCCTATTTCAGATAGCGTATTGGGCAAAGCGGCATCTCAAAGCGCATTAAATGGCGAATAAAATGCACCATTAAACTTCTAGGGTAAGGCAAACAGAGACCCGATTAGATCATTTTATATTATGGTTAATTTAAGAATTCAGCGAAATTCTATCACAATTTGTTCAATTTACGTCGCTCCTATTTCAGATAGCGAATTGGGCTAAGAGGCATCTCAAAGCGCATGAAATGGCGAGTAAAATGCACTGTTAAACATCTAGGGTAGGGCAAACAGAGACCCGATTAGATCATTTTATATTGCGGTTAATATAAGAATTTGCGTAATTCTATCACATTTGTTCAATTTACGTCGCTCCTATTTCAGATAGCGTATTGGGCTAAGCGGCATCTCAAAGCGCATGAAATGGCGAGTAAAATGCACCTTTAAACTTCTAGGGTAAGGCAAACAGAGACCCGATTAGATCATTTTATATTATGGTTAATTTAAGAATTAAGCAAAATTCTATCACATTTGTTCAATTTACGTCGCTCCTATTTTATATAGCGTATTGGGCTAAGCGGCATCTCAAAGCGCATGAAATGTCGAGTGAAATGCACTATTAAACTTCAAGGGTAAGGCAAAGAGAGACCCGATTGGCTCATTTTATATTACGGTTAATATAAGAATTCAGCGTAATTCTATCACATTTGTTCAACTTACGCCGCTCCTATTCCAGATAGCGTACTGCGCTAGGCGGCATCTTAAACCGCGTGGAATGGCGAGTAAAATGCACTATTAAACTTCTATGATAGGGCAATCAGAGACCCGATTAGATCATTTTATATTTTGTTTAATTTAAGAATTCAAGGAAATTCTATCACATTTGTTCAATTTACGTCGCTCCTATTTCAGATAGCGTATTGGGCTAACCGGAATCGCAAAGCGCATGAAATGGCGAGTATAATGCACAATTAAACGTCTAGGATAGGGCAAACAGAGATCCGATTAGATCGTTTTATATTATGGTTAATTTAAGAATTCAGCAAAATTCTATCACATAGGTTCAATTTACGTCGCTCCTATTTCTGATCGCGTATTGGGCTAAGCGACATCTCAAAGCGCATGAAATGGCGAGTAAAATGCACTATTAAACTTCTAGGGTAGGGCAAACAGAGACCCGATTAGATCATTTTATATTATGGTTAATTTAAGAATTCAGCGAAATTCTATCACATTTGTTCAATTTACGTCGCTCCTATTTCAGATAGCGTATTGGGTTAAGCGGCATCTCAAAGCGCATGAAATGGCGAGTAAAATGCACCTTTAAACTTCTAGGGTAAGGCAAACAGAGACCCGATTAGATCATTTTATATCATGGTTCATTTAAGAATTAAGCAAAATTCTATCACATTTGTTCAATTTACGTCGCTCCTATTTCAGATAGCGTACTGGGCTAGGCGGCATCTTAAAGCGCGTGGCATGTCGAGTAAAATGCACTGTTAACCTTCTATGATAGGCCAATCAGAGACCCGATTAGATCATTTTATATTTTGTTTAACAGAAGAATTCAGGGAAATTCTATCACATTTGTTCAATTTACGTCGCTCCTATTTCAGATAGCGTATTGGGCTAACCGGAATCGCAAAGCGCATGAAATGGCGAGTATAATGCACAATTAAACGTCTAGGATAGGGCAAACAGAGATCCGATTAGATCGTTTTATATTATGGTTAATTTAAGAATTCAGCAAAATTCTATCACATAGGTTCAATTTACGTCGCTCCTATTTCTGATCGCGTATTGGGCTAAGCGGCATCTCGCAGCGCATGAAATGGCGAATAAAATGCACTATTAAACTTCTAAGCTAGGGTGAACAGAGACCGGATTCGATCATTTTACATTATGGTTAATAAAAGAAATCAGTGAAATTCTATCACATTTGTTCAATTTACGTCGCTCCTATTTCAGATAGCGTATTGGGCTATGCGGCATCTCAAAGTGCATGAAATGCCGAGTAAAATGCACTGTTAAACTTCTAGGGTAAGGCAAACAGAGACCCGATTAGATCATTTTTATTATGGTTAATTTAAGAATTCAGCGAAATTCTATCACATTTGTTCAATTTACGTCCCTCCTATTTCATATAGCGTATTGGGCTAAGCGGCCTCTCAATGCGCATGAAATGACGAGTGAAATGCACTATTAAACTTCTAGGGTAGGGTGAACAGAGACCCGAATAGATCATTTTACATTAAGGTTCATATAAGAATTCAGCAAAATTCTATCACATTTGTTCAATTTACGTCGCTCCTATTTCAGATAGCGTAATGGGCTATGCGGCATCTCAAAGCGCATGAAATGGCGAGTAAAATGCACTATTAAACTTCTAGGGTAGGGCGAAGAGAGACCCGATTACATCATTTTACATTAAGATTAATATAAGAATTCAGCGAAATTCTATCACATTTATTCAATTTACGTCGCTCTTATTTCAGATAGCGTACTGGGCTGGTTGGCATCTTAAAGCGCTTGGAATGGCGAGTAAAATGCACTATTAAACTTCTATAATAGGGCGTACAGAGACCCGAATAGATCATTTTACATTAAGGTTAATATAAGAATTCAGGGAAATTCTATCACATTTGTTCAATTGACGTCGCTCCTATTTCAGATAGCGTATTGGGCTAAGCGGTATCTCAAAGCGCATGAAGTGGCGAGTAAAATGCACTATTAAACTTCTATGATAGGGCAATCAGAGACCCGATTAGATCATTTTATATTTTGGTTAATATAAGAATTCAGCGAAATTCTATCACATTTGTTCAATTTACGTCGCTCCTATTTCAGATTGCGTATTGGGCTAACCGGCATCTCAAAGCGCATGAAATGAAGAGTGAAATGCACTCTTAAACAAATTCTAGGGTGGGTGAACAGAGACCCGAATAGATCATTTTACATTAAGGTTCATATAAGAATTCAGCAAAATTCTATCACATTTGTTCATTTACGTCGCTCCTATTTCAGATAGCGTAATGGGCTATGCGGCATCTCAAAGCGCATGAAATGACGAGTGAAATGCACTATTAAACTCCTAGGGTAGGGCGAACAGAGACCCGATTAGATCATTTTATATTGTGTTAATATAAGAAATCAGCGAAATTCTATCACATTTGTTCAATTACGTCGCTCCTATTTCAGATTGCGTATTGGGCTAACCGGCATCTCAAAGCGCATGAAATGACGAGTGAAATGCACTATTAAACTTCTAGGGGTAGGGTGAACAGAGACCCGAATAGATCATTTTACATTAAGGTTCATATAAGAATTCAGCAAAATTCTATCACATTTGTTCCATTACGTCGCTCATATTTCAGATAGCGTATTGGGCTAAGCGGCATCTCAAAGCGCATGAAATGGCGAGTAAAATGCACTATTAAACTTCTAGGGTAGGGCAAACACAGGCCCGATTAGATCATTTTATGTTATGGTTAATTTAAGAATCCAGCCGAAATTCTATCACATTTGTTCAACTTACGTCGCTCCTATTTCAGATAGCGTACTGGGCTAGGCGGCATCTTAAAGCGCGTGGAGTGGCGAGTAAAATGCACTACTAAGCTTCTATGATAGAGCAATCAGAGACCGGATTAGATCATTTTATATTACGGTTAATTTAAGATTTCAGCAAAATTCTATCACATTTGTTCAATTTACGTCGCTCCTATTTCAGATAGCGTATTGGGCTAAGCGGCATCTCAAAGCGCATGAAATGACGAGCGAAATGCACTATTAAACTTCTAGGGTAGGGCGAACAGAGTCCCGATTTGATTATTTCACGTTAAGGTTAATATAAGATTTCAGGGAAATTCTATCACATTTGTTCTATTTACGTCGCTGCTATTTCAGATAGCCTACTGAGCTAGGCGGCATCTTAAAGCGCGTGGTATGGCGAGTAAAATGCACTATTAACCTTCTATGATAGGGCAATCATAGACCCGATTAGATCATTTTATATTTTGGTTAATATAAGAATTCAGCGAAATTCTATCACATTTGTTCAATTTACGTCGCTCCTATTTCAGTTAGCGTATTGGGCTGAGCGGCATCTCAAAGCGCATGAAATGACGAGTGAAATGCACTATTAAACTTCTAGGGTAGGGCGAACAGAGACCCGATTTGATTATTTGACGTTAAGGTTAATATAAAATTTCAGGGAAATTCTATCACATTTGTTCAATTTACGTCGCTCCTATTTCAGATTGCGTATTGGGCTAACCGGCATCTCAAAGCGCATGAAATGACGAGTGAAATGCACTATTAAACTTCTAGGGTAGGGTGTACAGAGACCCGAATAGATCATTTTATATTTTGGTTAATATAAGAATTCAGCGAAATTCTATCACATTTGTTCAATTTACGTCGCTCCTGTTTCATATAGCGTATTGGTCTAAGCGGCATCTCAAAGCGCATGAAATGACGAGTGGAATGCACCATTAAACTCCTAGGGTAGGGCGAACAGAGACCCGATTAGATCATTTTATATTTTGGTTAATATAAGAATTCAGCGAAATTCTATCACATTTGTTCAATTTACGTCGCTCCTATTTCAGATTGCGTATTGGGCTAACCGGCATCTCAAAGCGCATGAAATGACGAGTGAAATGCACTATTAAACTTCTAGGGTGGGGTGAACAGAGACCCGAATAGATCATTTTACATTAAGGTTCATATAAGAATTCAGCAAAATTCTATCACATTTGTTCAATTTACGTCGCTCCTATTTCAGATAGCGTAATGGGCTATGCGGCATCTCGAAGCGCATGAAATGACGAGTGAAATGCACTATTAAACTCCTAGGGTAGGGCGAACAGAGACCCGATTAGATCATTTTATATTGTGGTTAATATAAGAAATCAGCGAAATTCTATCACATTTGTTCAATTTACGTCGCTCCTATTTCAGATTGCGTATTGGGCTAACCGGCATCTCAAAGCGCATGAAATGACGAGTGAAATGCACTATTAAACTTCTAGGGTAGGGTGAACAGAGACCCGAATAGATCATTTTACATTAAGGTTCATATAAGAATTCAGCAAAATTCTATCACATTTGTTCCATTTACGTCGCTCATATTTCAGATAGCGTATTGGGCTAAGCGGCATCTCAAAGCGCATGAAATGGCGAGTAAAATGCACTATTAAACTTCTAGGGTAGGGCAAACACAGGCCCGATTAGATCATTTTATGTTATGGTTAATTTAAGAATCCAGCGAAATTCTATCACATTTGTTCAACTTACGTCGCTCCTATTTCAGATAGCGTACTGGGCTAGGCGGCATCTTAAAGCGCGTGGAGTGGCGAGTAAAATGCACTACTAAGCTTCTATGATAGAGCAATCAGAGACCGGATTAGATCATTTTATATTACGGTTAATTTAAGATTTCAGCAAAATTCTATCACATTTGTTCAATTTACGTCGCTCCTATTTCAGATAGCGTATTGGGCTAAGCGGCATCTCAAAGCGCATGAAATGACGAGCGAAATGCACTATTAAACTTCTAGGGTAGGGCGAACAGAGTCCCGATTTGATTATTTCACGTTAAGGTTAATATAAGATTTCAGGGAAATTCTATCACATTTGTTCTATTTACGTCGCTGCTATTTCAGATAGCCTACTGAGCTAGGCGGCATCTTAAAGCGCGTGGAATGGCGAGTAAAATGCACTATTAACCTTCTATGATAGGGCAATCATAGACCCGATTAGATCATTTTATATTTTGGTTAATATAAGAATTCAGCGAAATTCTATCACATTTGTTCAATTTACGTCGCTCCTATTTCAGATGGCGTATTGGGCTAGGCGGCATCTTAAAGCGCGTGGAATGGCGAGTGAAATGCACTATTAAACTTCTAGGGTAGGGCAAACAGAGACCCGATTAGATCATTTTCTATTATGGTTAATTTAAGAATTCAGCAAAATTCTATCACATTTTGTTCAATTTACGTCGCTCCTATTTCAGATAGCGTACTGGGCTAGGCGGCATCTTAAAGCGCGTGGAATGATGAGTAAAATGCACTATTAAACTTCTAGGGTAGGGCGAAGAGAGACCCGATTACATCATTTTACATTAAGGTTAATATAAGAATTCAGCGAAATTCTATCACATTTGTTCAATTTACGTCGCTCCTATTTCAGATAGCGTACTGTGCTAGGCGGCAGCTTAAAGCGCGTGGAATGATGAGTAAAATGCACTATTAAACTTCTAGGGTAGGGCGAAGAGAGACCCGATTACATCATTTTACATTAAGGTTAATATAAGAATTCAGCGAAATTCTATCACATTTGTTCAATTTACGTCGCTCCTATTTCAGATAGCGTATTGGGCTAAGCGGCATCTCAAAGCGCATGAAATGACGGGTGAAATGCACTATTAAACTTCTAGGGTAGGGCGAACAGAGACCCGATTTGATTATTTTACGTTAAGGTTAATATAAGATTTCAGGGAAATTCTATCACAATTGTTCAATTTACGTCGCTCCTATTTCAGATAGCGTAATGGGCTAAGCGGCATCTCAAAGCGCATGAAATGGCGAGTGAAATGCACTATTAAACTTCTAGGGTAAGGCAAAGGGAGACCCGATTAGATCATTATATATTACGGTTAATATAAGGATGCAGCGTAATTCTATCACATTTGTTCAATTTACGTCGCTCCTATTTCAGATAGCCTACCGGGCTAGGCGGCATCTTAAAGCGCGCGACATGTCGAGTAAAATGCACTATTGAACTTCTAGGGTAGGGCAAACGGAGACCCGAATAGATCATTTTATATTATGGTTAATTTAAGAATTCAGCAAAATTCTATCACATTTGTACAATTTACGTCGCTCCTATTTCAGTTAGCGTATTGGGCTGAGCGGCATCTTAAAGCGCGTGGAGTGGCGAGTAAAATCCACTACTAAGCTTCTATGATAGAGCAATCAGAGACCGGATTAAATCATTTTATATTTTGTTTAATATAAGGTTTCAGGGAAATTCTATCACATTTGTTCAATTTACATCGCTCCTATTTCAGATAGCGTATTGGGATAAGAGGCATCTCAAAGCGCATGAAATGACGAGTGAAATGCACTGTTAAACTTCTATGGTAAGGCTAACAGAGACGCGATTAGTTCATTTTATATTACGGTTATTATAAGAATTCAGCGTAATTCTATCACATTAGTTCAATTTACGTCGCCCCTATTTCAGATAGCCTACTGGGCTAGGCGGCATCTTATACCGCGTGGAATGGCGAGTAATATGCTCTATTAAACTTCTGTGATAGGGCAATCAGAGACCCGATTAGATCATTTTATATTTTGGTTAATATAAGAATTCAGCGAAATTCTATCACATTTGTTCAATTTACGTCGCTCCTATTTCAGTTAGCGTATTGGGCTGAGCGGCATCTCAAAGCGCATGAAATGACGAGTGAAATGCACTATTAAACTTCTAGGGTAGGGCGAACAGAGACCCGATTTGATTATTTGACGTTAAGGTTAATATAAAATTTCAGGGAAATTCTATCACATTTGTTCAATTTACGTCGCTCCTATTTCAGATTGCGTATTGGGCTAACCGGCATCTCAAAGCGCATGACATGACGAGTGAAATGCACTATTAAACTTCTAGGGTAGGGTGTACAGAGACCCGAATAGATCATTTTATATTTTGGTTAATATAAGAATTCAGCGAAATTCTATCACATTTGTTCAATTTACGTCGCTCCTGTTTCATATAGCGTATTGGTCTAAGCGGCATCTCAAAGCGCATGAAATGACGAGTGGAATGCACCATTAAACTCCTAGGGTAGGGCGAACAGAGACCCGATTAGATCATTTTATATTTTGGTTAATATAAGAATTCAGCGAAATTCTATCACATTTGTTCAATTTACGTCGCTCCTATTTCAGATTGCGTATTGGGCTAAACGGCATCTCAAAGCGCATGAAATGACGAGTGAAATGCACTATTAAACTTCTAGGGTAGGGTGAACAGAGACCCGAATAGATCATTTTACATTAAGGTTCATATAAGAATTCAGCAAAATTCTATCACATTTGTTCCATTTACGTCGCTCATATTTCAGATAGCGTATTGGGCTAAGCGGCATCTCAAAGCGCATGAAATGGCGAGTAAAATGCACTATTAAACTTCTAGGGTAGGGTAAACACAGGCCCGATTAGATCATTTTATGTTATGGTTAATTTAAGAATCCAGCGAAATTCTATCACATTTGTTCAACTTACGTCGCTCCTATTTCAGATAGCGTACTGGGCTAGGCGGCATCTGAAAGCGCGTGGAGTGGCGAGTAAAATTGCACTACTAAGCTTCTATGATAGAGCAATCAGAGACCGGATTAGATCATTTTATATTACGGTTAATTTAAGATTTCAGCAAAATTTCTATCACATTTGTTCAATTTACGTCGCTCCTATTTCAGTTAGCGTATTGGGCTGAGCGGCATCTCAAAGCGCATGAAATGACGAGTGAAATGCACTATTAAACTTCTAGGGTAGGGCGAACAGGGACCCGATTTGATTATTTTACGTTAAGGTTAATATAAGATTTCAGGGAAATTCTATCACATTTGTTCAATTTACGTCGCTCCTATTTCAGATAGCGAATGGTTGCTAAGCGGCATCTCAAAGCGAATGAAATGGCAAGTGAAATACACTATTAAACTTCTAGGGTAAGCAAAGGGAGACCCGAAGAATCATTTTATATTACGGGTAATATAAGAAGGCAGCGTAATTCTATCACATTTGTTCAATTTACGTCGCTGCTATTTCAGATAGCCTACTGAGCTAGGCGGCATCTTAAAGCGCGTGGAATGGCGAGTAAAATGCACTATTAAATTTCTATGATAGGGCAAACAGAGACTCGATTAGATCATTCTATATTATGGTTAATATAAGAATTCAGTGTAATTCTATCACATTTGTTCAATTTAGGTCGCTCCTATTTCGGATAGCGTATTCGCTAAGCGGCATCTCAAAGCGCATGAAATGACGAGTGAAATGCACCATTAAACTTCTAGGGTAGGGCAAACGGAGACCCGACTAGATCATTTTATATTATGGTTAATTCAAGATTCAGCAAAATTCTATCACATTTATTCAATTTACGTCGCTCCTATTTCAGATAGCGTATTCGGAAAAGCGGCATCTCAAAGCGCATGAAATGACGAGTGAAATGCACCATTAAACTTCTAGGGTAGGGCAAACGGAGACCCGATTAGATCATTTTATATTATGGTAAATTCAAGAATTCAGCAAAATTCTATCACATTTATTCAGTTTACGTCGCTCCTATTTCAGATAGCGTACTGGGCTGGTTGGCATATTAAAGCGCTTGGAATGGCGAGTAAAATGCACTATTAAACTTCTATAATAGGGCAATAAGAGACCCGATTAGATCATTTTATATTTTGGTTAATATAAGAATCTGCGAAATTCTATCACATTGTTCAATTTACGTCGCTCCTATTCAAATAGCGTAATGGCTAAGCGGCATCTCAAAGCGCATGAAATGGCGAGTGAAATGCGCTGTTAAACTTCTGGGGTAAGGCAAAGGGAGACCCGATTAGATCATTTTATATTACGGTTAATATAAGAATGCAGCGTAATTCTATCACATTTGTTCAATTTACGTCGCTCCTACTTCAGATAGCGCATTGGGATAGGCGACACCTTAAGGCGCATGGAATGACGAGTAAAATGCACTATTAAATTTCTATGATAGGGCAATCAGAGACCCGATTAGATCATTCTATATTATGGTTAATATAAGAATTCAGTGTAATTCTATCACATTTGTTCAATTTACGTAGCTCCAATTTCAGATTGCGTATTGGGCTAAACGGCTCCTTAAAGCGCATGAAATGGCGAGTAAAATGCACTATTAAACTTCTATGATAGGGCAATCAGAGACCCATTAGATCATTTTATATTATGGTTAATATAAGAATTCAGTGTAATCTATCACATTTGTTCAATTTACGTCGCTCCTATTTCAGATAGCGTATTGGGCTAGGCGGCATCTTAAAGCGCGTGGAAGGGCGAGTAAAATGCACTACTAAACTTCTATGATAGGGCAATCAGAGACCCGATTAGATCATTTTATATTTTGGTTAATATAAGAATTCAACAAAATTCTATCATATTTGTTCTATTTACGTCGCTCCTATTTCAGATAGCCTACTGGCTAGGCGGCAT